>CALYLW010000278.1:10000-130000 GCA_944989445.1 Ampullaceana balthica
AGAAAAGTTTTAAACTTCAACAATAGTTTTCTTTTATTCTCGTACTTTAAAGTGTAAGTCATTAGTATGTCACTTAAAGTCACTGCGTTGTCTCTCTTCTGTCACTCGAAAGTGACTCTTCTGAAGCCCCAAGTAAGAACCACAACTCAAATCAGGCTCAGAATAAATGACCTAAAGACCTCGAGACCTAGAGGTGTTTAAGTTAAGACTGGCGCCTTGAGCCAATACCCTGGTGGAGGGAAGAGGGTGGTTTAGGAAAGAACTCAGTCACCCTCCCTCCATCCATAGCTCCCCACGCCCCCCCCCCTCCGTCCCACAAACCCACTCGCCCGAACACGCCCCTTTTCTTGGGTATCGTGGGAGAATTGGCTAATTCAATGTTTGCGGCTTAAATGTGTCTGAGTTATCTTCCTTTAGATAATGTGTCTAATAATTGTCTTTTTGTAGTCATTTAATGTAGCTCTAAGTCTATGGGCACCACGTAAGGGTTGGAGTTTGAGGGGTGGAAGAAGTTAGGGGAGTTTTCTTTTGTTTCGTTATTTCATTTCTTTTATTTTTTAAAATTAGGTTATTAATTTTTTTTAATTTTATTTTTATAAATTTTATATCTTGTAAAAAAAAAGAAATGTTTTAACTTTGAAAGTAGACTATGAACCAAGAAAGTTTTAAGGAATGTAAGACTTGTGTAGGGGTAGCGTGAGATGTCGATAATTTGGATTGGCATTGGATGCAGAAGCACATCTTTGTCTTCGGCTACTTAACACTTTTATTTATAAAGTATTTATGGCTTTTATCCTAACATTTAATACTGATAGTATTGATCCTAATATTACTACTACTGCTACTACTTCTTCTCAACTGCTACTACTACTACTACTACTACTACTACTACTACTACTACTACTACTACTACTACTACTACTACTACTACTACTACTTCTACTACTACTACTACTACTACTACTACTACTACTACTACTACTACTACTGCTACTACTACTGCTACTGCTACTACTACTACAACTATTATTATTATTATTATTAATATTACTCTACTGCTACTAGTACTACTACTACTACTACAATTATTACTACTACTACTACTACTATTACTATCATTACAATTTGGATGTATATTTCACACTTTTATACAAATCAGTATACATACTATATTCCTTACTGTTTATTTTACAATTATAAATTATATCTACCATGACACGTTTCTACAGATTCGAGAAAACTATCGAAGCCATCTACCTACATTTTTCCAATCGGTCCCTGTTTAACTCCCCCCAAAACAAAAGAGCGGTTCACCTGTTGTAAACATTTCAATTGCAGTCTCTGACTGACCCAGGTAATTAGACTTGACCAACTCTTGGAGTCATGACATCATCAAGGGTTTATGTGCTCGATCTTGTGCCTGATCTGACCATAAAACTCGGCCTCCTATGGTCAATGAAACTACACTGAGGTGTTGGCCTGGGATACTGGTGGGGTGGGGTGGAGAAGACTGTTGAAGTTGGTTGAGAACTATGAATATAAATAATAAGTTTTGGTACAAATTGAAATAATTTTTCGAAGGTTTTTCTTTGCAGTGTGGGGATAAACAATTTCCAGTAACAACCTCTATGAAAAGGAAACACACCCTATTTAAGGTAAACACACCCTTACTTAAAGATAACAACCCGTACTGAAATGTAACACCCCTACTAAAAAGAAACACCTTCTTACTGATAGGTAAAACCCATTACTGAAAGGCAACCCCCCCCCTTCTGAAAGGTTACCCCCTACTGAAAGGTAACACCCCTTACTGAAAGGTAACACCCTTTACTGAATGGTAACACCCCCCCCTACTGACGGATAACACAATTTGACTTATAACCCTTTTATAATCCCTGTAGTCCCTGGTACCCTCCAGACGAGCTCAGCACGGACGTACTCACTCGGAGAATGTTCTAGACACTTGAGGAAATTCTCGCTGCACGACTCCCCGGAGCGATCAAAGGGATTTCCTCAAGAAAAGACAACATCGGTACCCGCTGGAGTTGTCTCTCGTCGTCCCACGGGAACAAGTTCTTGACGATCTACGGAAGTAAAGATTCCAGAGAGAGGCTGCCTTTTTATCCTTTTAATGCGATTATAATGATTTTTCTTTAAGCACTTTTTAGAGTGAAACAGAAGTATAAGTGCGTAGTCACTCAATGTTTTAATTGCGGGTTTTGCAAGTGTAATTCAAACAATAAGGTGACTAGTATCGTTAGTTATTATTTCTACTAGTGGATCACCCTTCAAAAAGGACTATAGTTCCCAAATGAAATATATTTCAGCTGAAATCTTGTAATTTTGAAAAAATACACATCCGAATAAAAAATAATACAATACAGAGCTTTCATTTATTTTATTTATTTTTATTTTATTCATTTATTTCCAAATTTAACAATTTTATGTGGACGTTCGAAAATAGTTATTTTCGGTGCGGTAATTTGGTGCCCCCTTTTCTAAAATTAGTTGCGTGACGAACGGACGAACATACATAGCAAATTATGTATATTGATTAAAAATTTTAATTTATGGTAGTGTAATATATGAAAGATACAGCAGTGTATGCGTAAAGGGCATGTAAGGCATATTCGTGTAGTAGGAAGGTATAGCAATTTGTATTTGGAATGTAGATTCGTGTTGTATATGAAAGATATAGTAGTGTAGTATATGGAAAGTATAGCAATGTTGTATATATATACGGAATGTAGATTCGTGTAGTATATGGAAGGTATAGTAGTCTAGTATATGGAAAGTATAGCAATGTTGTATTTGTAATGTATATTCGTGTTGTATATGAAAGTTATAGTGTGTACTATATGAAAGGTTATAGGTAAAGAAATTCCCTTAGAAAAAATATCACTATAATATTTAGTACACATGCACACAATTGCTTCAGATAACATTACAGTGTAAAAAAACATTAGTGTGAGATGATATTGCTACATTCATTAATCTATTATTATTGCTTGACATTTGCATTAGGTGGTGCTCTGTTTTGTAGTTAAGAATTGATCATTTATTCTAACCCATACATAATATAGTTTCATCTAAAAAAATGTAATGTCGAGTTGTATATCAGAGGTCAGTACAAGATAATCTGTTAAGTCGCCTCGTGTGAGAGGGTAAGCACCATTCCTTTCTCACGTCGTGTCACCATGGCAACACACGAGACGCCTTGTGCGTTCTTCTTGAACTTTGGCGATTCCCCGAGCGTAGCGCGAGTCCTCCAGGGCTGGGAATCTCGTCTGCCGCTCAGTTTCACGACCGTTCAAAGTGACGACACACCGCGGGTGATGTAATGCATGGAAGAGTTTAGATCGCGGCCAGCGAGATTATATAGTACTTATCAGTACTTGTTAGTAGCTCCCTTGAAACGTGTGATGTAGCTTGGGCTAAGTGCGTACGTATAGAGTTCTAATACAGTCCCCTGGTTAACGGCTTTAACACGGGTTGGTCAGGTTTAAATGGGGAACTCGGTACAAACATATTATTGTTACGGAAATTCGCCCTCTCTCCGTTTTCTTGATATTTTAAAAACTCGCTTAAGAAAAGGCCCTTACTTCAATCACTAAAGAAATAAAACGAATTATGATGCAACATAAATATGATTCAAAATTGATATTGATATAAGGCAAAGTCATTCGATATGAAATTAACTCGTTGTATTTCATTTAGCTTTTTTTTTCCTTTAGTTTTTTTTTAGGTTAATGCCCTAAAATAAAAAAATCTAACACAGTATAAGTTTAGTTACTTGCAAAAAAATATATGACAAAAAGAGGGCATTTATTTTCCCTTTTGTTAACTTTAAGTCTTAATTTTTGACCAGCATGTGCAGCAGTTAAAAAATATTTCGCTCCAGCATTTTTTATGTACTTTATGCTGCTTTGCAACAATTCCTAAATGCCAAAAAGGTTAGAATTTGAAAAATTACTTTTTTAGAAATGTTTATCTCAAATGAATAGAGTATATATATATATATATATATATATATTTAAATATTATTATTATAATTTTCTTTTGCTAAGCCATTCTCAAAGTTGATTCTGCTCGGGGTTCACTTATCATCACTCGGTTATCAGATAGCGTCATTTCGTCGGCCGCAATCTGCAGGCCGTGACAAGGCCAGACGTCTACACGTTACAAGAAGAATAACACATCAGCGCAGGCCGTGACAGAAACAAATGTCCCAACTCTTATTATTTTCTCAGAGAGTGGCGCTTAAACAATTTTATCCCACAGTACCGCAACGTCTTTTTAAACAACGCCAACGTCCCGTGATGCCTTGTACATACAATTATTTTCGCTGAATCCGATGTTACACCGGAGACTATAACTAATTGACTCCAATGTTATGCAGGAAACTATAACCTACTGCTTAAATACTATACAGGAGCTACGGATAGCGACACTTCCATCAAAAAGTCTTTAACTGACCCAAATGCTACAAATGCATCCTATTATACCTGACTCTCAACAAAACAAAACAAACATTTTAAATTTAAAAATAACTGACTCATTCAGTAAGTGGCACGGCGGACCAACTCATTCAGTAAGTGGCATGGCGGACCAACTCATTCAGTAAGTGGCACGGCGGACCAACTCATTCAGTAAGTGGCATGGCGGACCAACTCATTCAGTAAGTGGCACGGCGGACCAACTCATTCAGTAAGTGGCACGGCGGACCAACTCATTCAGTAAGTGGCACGGCGGACCAACTCATTCAGTAAGTGGCACGGCGGACCAACTCATTCAGTAAGTGGCACGGCGGACCAACTCATTCAGTAAGTGGCACGGCGGACCAACTCATTCAGTAAGTGGCACGGCGGACCAACTCATTCAGTAAGTGGCACGGCGGACCAACTCATTCAGTAAGTGGCACGGCGGACCAACTCATTCAGTAAGTGGCACGGCGGACCAACTCATTCATTAAGTGGCACGGCGGACCAACTCATTCAGTAAGTGGCACGGCGGACCAACTCATTCAGTAAGTGGCACGGCGGACCAACTTATTCAGTAAGTGGCACGGCGGACCAACTCATTCAGTAAGTGGCACGGCGGACCAACTCATTCAGTAAGTGGCACGGCGGACCAACTCATTCAGTAAGTGGCACGGCGGACCAACTCATTCAGTAAGTGGCACGGCGGACCAACTCATTCAGTAAGTGGCACGGCGGACCAACTCATTCAGTAAGTGGCACGGCGGACCAACTCATTCAGTAAGTGGCACGGCGGACCAACTCATTCAGTAAGTGGCACGGCGGACCAACTCATTATCCCTCAATGTAAACGTTATTTATTTTCTTTTTTAAGTACGTTAAATCTGCAGTCGAACTTTGTGGCACCATGAGATGCTTGAAGTATATGACAAACGTATGGTCAAAAACTAGTTAGCATTCTATGAGAGAAGTAGGTCTCCAAAGAAGCCGAACAATGCTAAACCATTATGTGAGAAGCCGTCCTGCCCCCTCCCCCCCCCCAAAAGAAGATCATCCTATGAAGTCTTTAGCCAGAACGAGGGATGCTCGACCTGAGTATCTCATGCGAGATCGAGTATGTTTACCTGCAAGATGTAAACGCAATGTTAAACCAGTGTAAACTTCTTTTAGCCGTTCGATAAGCGAGAGATAAGTCCAAGATAAGTTGAAGATAAGCCTCGTCGTCAAAGCGAGGCGGGATTTGCACTTGTTGAAAGCAAAATATGAAGGACAAAATAGCCTCTTATTTTGCTTTACGTACCCGAATTTCGATAGCTCTACCTCACTATTTTTTAAACTATTTTTTATTTTTTATTTTTTATTATATTTAAAACATAGATCTTCAGTGCCTTCTTAATTTGTTTATGCTTTCTTTGTATCTGAAGTAAATGGAAATATCAAAGATAAATGAGACGAAATTGAAGAAAGCAGATCAAAACTCAAATATTAGGAGGCAGGCGATTGGATAAGAAACGGCTGGATTAAATTAAATTTGAATTTTATGTTGAATTGTTTATTTATTGTGTTTTTACAATTATTATCGATACTTGTTAGTTACCATTAATGTTTATTTCTTATTAGCACAGTATTAGATTTGACTGGATTAGTGGGGCCCCGTCTCGCTTCCCCCTCCCCCCCCCCGAAAATCCGGTCACCTTAGAAAAAAAAACGACTCTAGTGTCCGGTATTTTACACGGGGATGGGGGGAGATAATTTTAAAGTAAATAATGTTTAAAATGATTGAATGGACTGTGACACAACTGCGAGGGCTGGCAACGATTCATTACTTTTAAATAGTTATCCCCAAGAGGTGAATGGCAGCAGCACGTTCGACCAGCGATCCGAGAGCCCCGGGTTCGAGTCCTAGTGGCGCTTGGGGACCCCCCCCCCTCTTTCCACGGATCATCTGAGTGCCCCTGTGTTCACCAAGCTATGAAATTAGTTAAAGAAAGGCAAATGAACGATATTTAGCAGAGTTTTGTTCGTGGTTCCTAAATAGAAGGAGGAAATAGATTAAGAAGGCTTTCTTTGATGTTGTCAAAAGTTTAAAGGTAATGAGTAGCGTAGAGCAGTGCTTCTTAAAGTGGACCGGTGCCGGTCCGAGGCCATCCGATTCCGGTCCGCAGAAGTTACCAAGAAAGGACATTTCGTTACCACGTCAGAACAGGTAAAATAGTTAACCGGTCCCTGGTGCAATGAAAATAATTCCTGCCGGTCCGCAATACTAAAAAGTTTGAGAAGCACTGGCGTAGAGGATAGTGGTGGTGGCCTGGGCCTGCCGTCTGAAGGAATCTTTCTTTTATTTCATATACAAAGTTTATATTCTCCATAACCCTCAATGATATTTGTTAATTTATTGGGCTGCGGAAAGTAACGATTAATTTCTCGATTAATCGTTAAAAATGTTTAACGACAAAATTTTTTTAACGATTAATCGACCCACCACTTATAAATGTACTGGATGTAAAACAGTAATATATTTTGGCTGATAAATATAAACTAATTTCCGGACGATTACACGAACATTTTGGTTTTAAACTATTGACTGACGTGAATGTTCAAAATGTTGATACATGTTATTGTGTCCATTGAGAGAAATCGTTTTCCTAACATGCAATGTTCTCTCTAAGTTTAGGCTTCGATGGTTCGTGTGCAAAGTTTTTTTAAAAAACTCGTGTGCAAAGTTGCACAATGTCCATTTCTTGTGCAATATTTTACCAAATCTGCAGCGCGGTAGTTTTAAACTCCTTCGTGGCGTCGGTGAAATATCTGCGCAGCCACGCTGCTTAAAGGGAACATTGGTACCATGGTTCTAACACTTCGCTTACTTATCACCTGCAAACCAGCTGAGACAATCTAAAGCTATGTGAATGATTGTTCAGCTCGGCTGGTTATATTGTCAATAAGATCCGCTCATCCCTTGAACCAAATAATGTCAATACACTTGTATGTTTGCGCTGTTGGTTAAAAAATGCCATATAAAGAAGACATTCCAGTGTTATTTCGATTTTCAACAAATACCTTTAATAAATGTTACTTATGACACCATAAATTTCAATGTTTGGTTTTAATCGAAATTAACGATTAATTAATCGTTAATTTTTCAAAAGTTAACGATTAAATTTAAATTAATCGTTAACAGCCCTATAATTAATGTATATGTGGTGTGATCCGAGCAAATGTCTAGGTAAAAAAGAGAGTATAAGTTACACATGATCCCTGACCTACACTATTAGTGCACACTTAAAACAATCTTTCGTTTCTCTGACAGAGCCAAGATATTCTGGAATTGAAAATTACAAATTAATAGCTGTTGTCAATATTTAACTATTATTTATTAAAATTTAAACATTATTATAATTTCTACTTAGACGAATGTGGAAATTCTTTTTTCTCCTTTGAAATGTCATGAGTGTATCCAAGTCACAATAAAAGGACGCCTGAAGAAAAAGGCCAATTGTGTGTGTGTGAGGGTGGGGGTGAATACAAAAGGGAAAACTCCAGAGTTTGCGCATCTGTTGTATCAATTAGTTACTTTTAATAAACTTACAGGTCGGGGGTGTTTCCTTCAAATAAAAATTAAATAGAACGACGTCAAGATGTTTCTTCAAAATTAATTTTCTTAATTAGTTGAGTAAGAAAAATTCGTCCTTTACAAATTTATTTGTTAAATCATTCCATCTCCTTTTTCCAAGGGGCAACATTTTAAACCACATTATTTGGGACCTCCTGGCAGCATTGTGGTTAATACATATTTAAATTTAGACATACACCATACGGAAACAAATAATTCATTGATGTGCTGCTAAGACCTTTAGATGCACATCTTGGACGTGCGCAACTTATCTAACGGGGAGATTGAACCTAATTTTTGTTACCAGTGAACAAAAGTTCAAGCAATGGAAAAGATGGAAAAATACAACAACATCAAAAACAAAAAAAAACATTACTTTGTAAACAATGTGAGCCGAGTTTGACCGCGGTAGTGGAAGTTTAGGTGGGGGTGGGGTCAACCCCTAGGCGCTTAAACGAAAGGATACTGACAGGGAAGATAAAACAAAACAGAATTTCTTAAATACGACACAGTAAATAAACTTAAAAGAGGGGAGAGTGGAATCTCATTAAAAACAAACAAACAAACAAACAAAAAACAAAAAACAAAAAAAACGAAATAGCCAAATGAAATGGCTTGGTGGGTTTTTTTGTTTTGTTATTAGAAGTGTAGTGGGGATTAGAGTGGAATATGGCAACCTATCAAATAATAGCATCTTTACTACGCATAAATCCACCTCCGGGGGGTAGATTGCGCATGCCTACCCGTGTGGCACGCGCTTCGGTTCGCAGACGTTAAAGGGGAAGATAAGCGGGCGAGATAAGTGGGAGATAGACACTGCGCAGAAACCAACATGGCGGCAGCCGTTTCCAGCAATGGGTAGGTATCCCTTTAGGATATTAATGTCTTCTTCCCGGCATGCAGCAGGGGGACACCTTAAGATACGGGCAACTTAGGGGGAGGGGGGAGTCGTGGAAAGGGGGGGGTGGGTCCTGCTACGCTAAAATAAAAAAGGATGTAAGTTTAAAGGAAGAAGACGGAAGGATAGGGGGGGGGGAAGGGAGTTCTTTGAAAATGTTCCCGTTCTTATCGTGCGGATGAATTGGGAATAAAAGAGAAAAAAGTGGGGGGGGGGTGAAATGAGGTTTAGAGGAAATGTTAAGTGTAATAGAGTTATGTTTTCCTTAAAATATCCACTTTTCGCTCGGTGCTGGAAATAGATGACGGACAAGTCTCAGAGACACCTGGCGTTTTCAGATCTGTGCCGTGGATCTGACTTGACTCTGTGGACATGATCTAGAACTTGACCTCGTCATCTGACTTGACTCTGTGGACATGATCTAGAACTTGACCTCGTCATCTGACTTGACTCTGTGGACATGATCTAGAACTTGACCTCGTCATCTGACTTGACTCTGTGAACATGATCTAGAACTTGATCTCGTCATCTGACTTGACTCTGTGGACATGATCTAGAACTTGATCTCGTCATCTGACTTGACTCAATGGACACGATCTAGAACTTGATCTGGTCATCTGACTTAACTCAATGGACATGATCTAGAACTTGACCTCGTCATCTGACTTGACTCTTTGGACATGCTCTAGAACTTGACCTCATCATCTGACTTGACTCAATTGACATGATCTAGAACTTGACCGCGTCATCTGACTTGACTCTTTGGACATGATCTAGAATTTGATCTCGTCATCTGACTTGACTAAATGGACATGATCTAGAACTTGACCTCGTCATCTGACTTGACTCAATGGACATGCTCTAGAACTTGACCTCATCATCTGACTTGACTCAATTGACATGATCTAGAACTTGACCTCGTCATCTGACTTGACTCTTTGGACATGATCTAGAACTTGATCTCGTCATCTGACTTGAGGTCCTAAGACAAGCTGCTGCTTCGTCTAACATTAGTTCATGGTTTCTGCTACTTTATTTGGCATGCTGGAACGATTTAATGAACTATGACCCTTGTTTGTTTTTTTTGTTTGTTTTTTTTAATTTTTTTTAACCTTTTTAAAACTCTCATTTAATATTTATTCCATTTCTTTAACATCGAATTTATTCTGGATTTACATTTACGACGATAGTACTACCAAGATGTTAGATATGTTATATTAATGCATTTGAGTTTCTGATATTTAAAGTGGGGCTGCGGAAATTAACGATTAATTTCTCGATTAATCGTTAACATTTTTTATCGATTAAATTTTTTTTAATCGATAAAAATTCGATAAAAATTAAAGAAAATATTTATAATATTTTTAATTTTTTTAAATTAATAAATAATTAATTATTAATATTTAATTATAATGTATATATTTTTCTACATACAAACTTTTCCCGCGTAATATAATTTATTTTATTACACTATGTGGACCGGCAGATGTCAACTAAAAAAATGGCTGACAGCATCAGCGCAGTTAAATTTAAACATATAACTAGAAAGTTGAGCAAAAATTTTGTTTTTAAGCTAACTGCGGATGGCAAGGTCGAAGTTGCTGAAAAAGTTTACTGTGTTCACTGCCATAAACAATTCTCTTTTAAAGGATCAAATACATCTTATCTGTTTACAGACGCTCCTTCTATACAGAAGATTATTACATAGCTGACATACCGCCTTCAGCACAAAAATTCGATCAATTATCAACACATTGTCATAAAATTTAGTTCAAAATATTCTTAATTTTCAATGTCCGTGAGAAATGTTCAGTTTAATGACGTCATAAATTTCTATTTTTGGCTTTCATCGAAATTATCGATTAATTAATCGATAATTTTTCAAAAGTTAACGGTTAAATTTAAATTAATCGATAACAGCCCTAATTTAAAGACTTACTTTTCATTTTACAAATATTTTCGTAGAATTTATTTGTGTAATTTTTTTCTTTTTTTTTATTTCTTTCATTTTTTTTTCATTTTTATTCTTTTTGTAAGTGGCTAACTTGGAAGAATTAAGTTTCTATCCTGTTCTAAATTTTTCTACGCTATTATTTTTATTAGAGCTTTTACGGCGTGCAAAAATGTTTGAGCGCCAAAGCGCACCGATCTAGAAAGCTTGGATTTACTTGCCAGTGCCGAGGATGGAGGGTCTCCACTAACAGTGCATCTATTCAAAACAATTCTACAACAATCCTGTAGATCTAAAAGTCTAAAATAAATTCATACATATATATATTAGGGCCGCGGAAATTAACCATTAAATAATCGATCAATTGTTGAGGAATGTAATCGATAAAATTTAATTAATCGATTAAAATTCGATTAAAATTGAAGAAAATATTTATAATATTTTTTTCTCCAATTTATTAATAATTTACATTTTTTCCTACTTACACTTACATACTATTCCCTCGTCTTATTATTATTTATTTAGACTTGCTGACGTATACAAAAAGGTTTTTCTTCCTTACTTCTTGCATAGCAGAACGAATTTGCTGTATTACGTCACAAAATGTGGGGGGGGGGCATGGAATTACCGCGACTTAACAGATATCGCGAAATTATGAATCGTGACTTAACGGGATCTATATAAGCGTTATGTAAAATATAATTAATCGAAATTAATCGATTAAAATTTTCCCCGATTCATCGAACAAAAAATGTAATTAGTATAAGCCCTAATATATATAAATATAAACATGTATATACTTTTTATTGGAATTATGGTCTCGTGGTGTTTACTCCTGTTTTCAAAAATATTTCCACTAGATCGATGCGACATTACTGATACAGGGCTTGGTCAAGATGATGCCATTACTGATACATTACTGAGGTAACAGGCACATTGTTCCACGTGAAGAAACACTTAATTTAAGAAATAAGGAAAATTAAAGTAAATAAAAACATTCACATTGCAGGTTAGAAATTTAGAGGGTTTTTTTATTACCATTATTCAAAACACCATCAGCTTAAATAAAACTTTACCTAAGTCACGCACAGACACACACACATAGACACATACTCACACATACAAGCGTTGATTACTTTGGTAAATCCTTACAAATGTAAATAAAAAACAACTCATTTGGGCATCTCTCCACAATCATCTATTTAAAAATTCTAACAAAGTACCAGTGACAAAGTTTGCATACGGACAACACTCTGAATCAAGTGGAAAGTGAACAATAGCAGGTCCCAACAATGGGATATCGATGTAGGATCATTTTGTGAGTGAGGATTTAAATATGAAGTTTTTTGCCTGCTGTTTTTTTTTCCTATATAGCCAATCATCTGAAACATTTAAATCTAATGCCAATAGAGATTTCTTTTTAAGACTAATTAAATGTACTTGTCATTAAGTCTAATATTACAAATGAAATCAATGTCTATCTGTACACTTGTAAGACAAATGGCAATGTTGTGTACCTAATGACATGTACGTGGTGTGAAAAACTTTATTTAAAAATACTCATTCCACCGAGTGAACCAATACATGTGTTAGAGTCAGCGGAAACACAATAATACTAAAAAATGTTATATTATTTATTTTATTTTAATAATAAAAACAATTTTTCAATAACTAAAGAGGCTTCAATCTCTCCATCGAGTACCAGCTGCCCAAGCTGTGCTACTCTTTGTTTAAAGCTGATAGAAGATAAAGATGGTGATAACATTATCTTAGTGTGACACAGATTTTACAGGAATATCCCAAGCCTGGATTCGGAAATATATATCTTAAATTTAAACTTTTATAAAGCTTCACTCCAGTAATGAGTATACACTATTGAGTTAACACCATGCTGGCAACAGAATAGTCATGGCTTCTCACCCTTCTCCATCTATTTTTCAAAGCCCCTGTCATTTTTTTAAAATATAATGTAGCAATTCAGCAAACAAGCACTCAAACAAACAAACAAAGCATGTATAAATAGTTCAATACATGTGCAGGAGAAATTCAAAGTGGAAGACAATTTTTAAAAGTGTATCAATAGAAAGTATATGTACAATTGCAGAGCCGGCGATGTAAATAATATGTATGTACATGGATTTTACATTGTTTAAAAAAAGCAGCATATATACAGCATGATTGAAATCCAAACTAAATATAAATAATCAAAAACATTATTCAGTCAAGCGCTGATATGTTTTAAAGTCAAGTCACAACTCATTTACTGACATGTTAAAACAGCTTTTGTTTTTCAAAATACACCGCTTTGAACTGCATGATTTTTAAAATGTTTACTAACACTTGTAATACATTAGGTTCTTTTTTTGTTTCGCTTGTTTCCTTGTTTTAAAAATAAAGTAATGTATTAAATGATATAAAATTCATTTAACATTTTTTATTTAAAAAGCATAGGGCACATTTCTGATACCAGCTACAGTTGCTCACAAAAGGTTTACCTTACAAAGGCATGGCAGAGCATAGCACGGGTGACAAGCATTTCTGATACCAGCTACAGTTGCTCACAAAAGGTTTACCTTACAAAGGCATGGCAGAGCATAGCACGGGTGACAAGCATTTCTGATACCAGCTACAGTTGCTCACAAAAGGTTTACCTTACAAAGGCATGGCAGAGCATAGCACGGGTGACAAGCATTTCTGATACCAGCTACAGTTGCTCACAAAAGGTTTACCTTACAAAGGCATGGCAGAGCATAGCACGGGTGACAAGCATTTCTGATACCAGCTACAGTTGCTCACAAAAGGTTTACCTTACAAAGGCATGGCAGAGCATAGCACGGGTGACAAGCATTTCTGATACCAGCTACAGTTGCTCACAAAAGGTTTACCTTACAAAGGCATGGCAGAGCATAGCACGGGTGACAAGCATTTCTGATACCAGCTACAGTTGCTCACAAAAGGTTTACCTTACAAAGGCATGGCAGAGCATAGCACGGGTGACAAGCATTTCTGATACCAGCTACAGTTGCTCACAAAAGGTTTACCTTACAAAGGCATGGCAGAGCATAGCACGGGTGACAAGCATTTCTGATACCAGCTACAGTTGCTCACAAAAGGTTTACCTTACAAAGGCATGGCAGAGCATAGCACGGGTGACAAGCATTTCTGATACCAGCTACAGTTGCTCACAAAAGGTTTACCTTACAAAGGCATGGCAGAGCATAGCACGGGTGACAAGCATTTCTGATACCAGCTACAGTTGCTCACAAAAGGTTTACCTTACAAAGGCATGGCAGAGCATAGCACGGGTGACAAGCATTTCTGATACCAGCTACAGTTGCTCACAAAAGGTTTACCTTACAAAGGCATGGCAGAGCATAGCACGGGTGACAAGCATTTCTGATACCAGCTACAGTTGCTCACAAAAGGTTTACCTTACAAAGGCATGGCAGAGCATAGCACGGGTGACAAGCATTTCTGATACCAGCTACAGTTGCTCACAAAAGGTTTACCTTACAAAGGCATGGCAGAGCATAGCACGGGTGACAAGCATTTCTGATACCAGCTACAGTTGCTCACAAAAGGTTTACCTTACAAAGGCATGGCAGAGCATAGCACGGGTGACAAGCATTTCTGATACCAGCTACAGTTGCTCACAAAAGGTTTACCTTACAAAGGCATGGCAGAGCATAGCACGGGTGACAAGCATTTCTGATACCAGCTACAGTTGCTCACAAAAGGTTTACCTTACAAAGGCATGGCAGAACATAGCACGGGTGACAAGCATTTCTGATACCAGCTACAGTTGCTCACAAAAGGTTTACCTTACAAAGGCATGGCAGAGCATAGCACGGGTGACA
Organism: Ampullaceana balthica; assembly: GCA_944989445.1. NCBI lineage: Eukaryota > Metazoa > Mollusca > Gastropoda > Lymnaeidae > Ampullaceana > Ampullaceana balthica. The sequence continues at coordinate 24,798 of CALYLW010000278.1, forward strand.
AGCATTTCTGATACCAGCTACAGTTGCTCACAAAAGGTTTACCTTACAAAGGCATGGCAGAGCATAGCACGGGTGACAAGCATTTCTGATACCAGCTACAGTTGCTCACAAAAGGTTTACCTTACAAAGGCATGGCAGAGCATAGCACGGGTGACAAGCATTTCTGATACCAGCTACAGTTGCTCACAAAAGGTTTACCTTACAAAGGCATGGCAGAGCATAGCACGGGTGACAAGCATTTCTGATACCAGCTACAGTTGCTCACAAAAGGTTTACCTTACAAAGGCATGGCAGAGCATAGCACGGGTGACAAGCATTTCTGATACCAGCTACAGTTGCTCACAAAAGGTTTACCTTACAAAGGCATGGCAGAGCATAGCACGGGTGACAAGCATTTCTGATACCAGCTACAGTTGCTCACAAAAGGTTTACCTTACAAAGGCATGGCAGAGCATAGCACGGGTGACAAGCATTTCTGATACCAGCTACAGTTGCTCACAAAAGGTTTACCTTACAAAGGCATGGCAGAGCATAGCACGGGTGACAAGCATTTCTGATACCAGCTACAGTTGCTCACAAAAGGTTTACCTTACAAAGGCATGGCAGAGCATAGCACGGGTGACAAGCATTTCTAATACCAGCTACAGTTGCTCACAAAAGGTTTACCTTACAAAGGCATGGCAGAGCATAGCACGGGTGACAAGCATTTCTGATACCAGCTACAGTTGCTCACAAAAGGTTTACCTTACAAAGGCATGGCAGAGCATAGCACGGGTGACAAGCATTTCTGATACCAGCTACAGTTGCTCACAAAAGGTTTACCTTACAAAGGCATGGCAGAGCATAGCACGGGTGACAAGCATTTCTGATACCAGCTACAGTTGCTCACAAAAGGTTTACCTTACAAAGGCATGGCAGAGCATAGCACGGGTGACAAGCATTTCTGATACCAGCTACAGTTGCTCACAAAAGGTTTACCTTACAAAGGCATGGCAGAGCATAGCACGGGTGACAAGCATTTCTGATACCAGCTACAGTTGCTCACAAAAGGTTTACCTTACAAAGGCATGGCAGAGCATAGCACGGGTGACAAGCATTTCTGATACCAGCTACAGTTGCTCACAAAAGGTTTACCTTACAAAGGCATGGCAGAGCATAGCACGGGTGACAAGCATTTCTGATACCAGCTACAGTTGCTCACAAAAGGTTTACCTTACAAAGGCATGGCAGAGCATAGCACGGGTGACAAGCATTTCTGATACCAGCTACAGTTGCTCACAAAAGGTTTACCTTACAAAGGCATGGCAGAGCATAGCACGGGTGACAAGCATTTCTGATACCAGCTACAGTTGCTCACAAAAGGTTTACCTTACAAAGGCATGGCAGAGCATAGCACGGGTGACAAGCATTTCTGATACCAGCTACAGTTGCTCACAAAAGGTTTACCTTACAAAGTCATGGCAGAGCATATAGCACGGATGACAAGCATTTCTGATACCAGCTACAGTTGCTCACAAAAGGTTTACCTTACAAAGGCATGGCAGAGCATAGCACGGGTGACAAGCATTTCTGATACCAGCTACAGTTGCTCACAAAAGGTTTACCTTACAAAGGCATGGCAGAGCATAGCACGGGTGACAAGCATTTCTGATACCAGCTACAGTTGCTCACAAAAGGTTTACCTTACAAAGGCATGGCAGAGCATATAGCACGGGTGACAAGCATTTCTGATACCAGCTACAGTTGCTCACAAAAGGTTTACCTTACAAAGGCATGGCAGAGCATAGCACGGGTGACAAGCTACGCACGTGCAGTGAATGAATACAAGACCCCCGTCCTTATCTCGTAGTGTATTAACCACTGTACCACAACTCTTACCAAGTAAACACTTAGCAAACAAGTGATAGGATTTCTAGCATATGGACAGCAAGTTGTTCAATGACCTCTTACTAATGATCCTACATGTGGAAGAAAATCAGAAGCCCCGAGCCTAACGCTCTTCGTGGTTCTTCCTGGAAGACCCTCCCAGCTATCTGGTCCCCTCCCCCAGAAAAGAACGTGACAGCTGGGGACCCCCCCCACCCCCCCCCCGAGCGGTCGCTTCTGAAGCGGCCACCTGGGCATCCAGGACAGAAAGTCGAAGATGCCTCCTACTAAGTTAACCTCACAAGGAGGGGTGGAATTGCCTTACTATGACACGCTACCACTTTGGCGCCACCCCGGCAAAGCATACGAGTCTCAATGGTTAGGATCGCCGTTATACCTCTTACTAAATATGGGCATCCATTAAAAAAACGGATAAAAACCTCGGATTGTGAATCTTTGTCAAAATTGAAATATGTTTTTAAATATATATTATCTTCGCTTTAACCTTCTACACTGGTCACTCATGTGAATACAGTTTTAAATATTCTAGCCAACTTACCGTAGCTTGAATGCAAAATTATTAATTTAAGAAATTCAATGAGGTGCTTAGGTATTTATTATAAACTTAGCCTATATCTTATTTTTAGAATCTCGCGACTAAAAAAAACAAAAAACAACTCTTCTTGGAAAACCTCTGCGTAATCTAAGCATAGCTATTTATATTTCAACATTTATTTGCATTTTTTTAAAGCAAGCATTAAAAAAAGATGCATCAGAGAGGAACTATCTTTAATCAAGATATAGATCAATTCGTTACCTCGAGAACCACTCAGAATTAACACAATCATTGGCACAACACATTTTTATTAATTACAACAAACTATAAATTGTCAAAATGATTTAAACATAACCTTTTAAAATTCTATTATATTATTGGCAAAGGCAAATTTCAAAATTTTATTTAAACATATAATTTGAACACATAATGAAAACATTTCAAGTCACCGTATCAATTTAACATAACATTTTTACAACGTTACATCAGGTGTATGTGCATATATTGACATATTTCAGGTTGAGTTAAGCAACTGTACAAGCGAGGCTAGATGTGGGATCCTGTGGTGGACAAAACTAACACAAACCATCCCCGATTTGGTTAAATATGTAGACTATATATAAGGATGTCCCAAGAAGATCTACCCCCTTAGTTGTAACGATAGCCATCATGTAGATGTGGGACCCCGTAGTGGACACAACTAACACAAACCATCCCCCAGATGGTTAAATATGTAGACTATAAGGATGTCCCATGAAGATCTACCCCCTTAACGTTAGACATCATCGTGAGACAGGCACTGGCATCTCATGGACCAGAATCAAAACCAAGCTTAAGACCACGTTCATAGTTTCATTATATGTACAACTGCTTATGGAAACAAGTTTAAAATAGTTGGTGTCTGTGTTCAGATACGTATAAAACTATGTTTCACCAAGGTAAAAGTTCATTCCAACACTTGCCTCCAACCGCACCCCCGCCACTACACCATTTTCGTCCCCGATTTATTATAGCTATGCGTGGAGACTTGCATGTATTTGAAGACATTTTTACAATAATATTGGATCCCCATCCTCCCCCCCATGCCATTGCCCTGATCAACTGTGTTTTCATTGATGTTGTAACAGTGAAATGATCGGGCCTTTCACTTATAGAAAAAGAAAAACGTGACAAAAAGTTAATATTAATTGATAACAAATTTTTAATAGAATTGGCGATGGGATGTAAATTTTAACCAAAAATAGAAATATAAATTTACGTGCCAAAAATTGGCAATAGTAATATTCATTATGTTAGTTTATGTGATTCGTTTTTCTGTTTCTTTCTACTTTTATTATATACATTCATAGCTCTCGTTCATTCGGTATACTTTTGAGTTTTCTCCCCCAAGAAAACCCCGAAAGTAAACCACTATCACAATTCACTTCCTACAACTCCATCTCATTCACTTTATTTTAGCTATAACCAAATTCACAATTTAATTACAGTTTTTTGTTTCACTTTTTTTTTAAAATCATTCTTAACAGCGGAAAGTGATGACGTCATTAGCCACATTTGTTCCCTTTGAACGCTGCTCAAATTTTCCTCAAGATTGAAAATTAGCATTAGTATTTTCTTTAAAAGAAAGAAAGACTTTGAAGATGTTGGAGATGAGAAAGGATTTGTGTTGAGTGTGGGTTGGGGGGAGGCGGGTAAAATTACGAGGGATTTGATACACAATTTTCACAAAATAAATCATTTAAACCATTGTCTCAAAATATCCCTTGAAATCTCAGGCGAAGGCAATTTTTTTAAGTAAAGATAAATATAAAAATATTATAAAATTTTCACGCACAATAAAATAGGTTCATAAAAAAAAGCATTCAAACGCTTATCGCAGGAACCGGCATTTTAAAAACTAAAAGAAAACACCAAAATTTAGTATTTACAGCTAATTCCATTTCTCTTTGTTGATGGAGCTTAGACTTAGATGAAGTAACTCGTACCCACTTTATAAATACTTCAGGGCAACGCACTCACTCAGCTATGGTTTCTGGGCTCCGCGGAGCCCAGGCCACGGAGCTGTCCCATTTCGTCTAGCATTGGTTTCGTATCCAAGTCCATCTGTTCTTGGACGTGGTTCAAAATGCTATTGTGGTTGGTCGATGTGTGCTGAAACAAGAAACAAATATAATTAATTACTTATCAATTAGGGCTCTAACTCCATCTTAGACATTTAATTTATATTGACGATTTTTTTTTAAATTATCAGTTTTTGTATTATTGGATTTCATCTTTCTCTTTGCTGCATTCATTTTTTTCCCTTCTATTTTTCTAAATTACATCTATAAATTTTCAAAATTATAAGATCTTGTTTTAAAAAAACTGTTATTACAATTTTATTATTATTATTTTAAATGTACACATTTTGCACACCATTAAATTTCATAACATTTCATTCTGTTTTTATTTATTTACTTTTTTTTCTTCATATTTTAAACACATGATTAATATTTTATGTTTTTTCATCACCACATTTCATCAATTTCATGTTTAAACAAAAAACTATTTCATTATTCGTTTCATCTGCATTCTTGCATTTATCCACATCTCGATTATAATTGCAATACTTTGAAACATTGTCCAAAACACCACGAAAATATTAAATCTTGTCACCAATATCCCTGCACAGCTGTCCCAATCTACGCTTGCAATAGACGACCCCTATAACGTTCACTCACCTGTTGAGGTCCAGGTGAATGGGAAGAAGGCAACTGACCATACAGTTGGGACGGGGTCAGTAGTCCAAGCGTGGACGCACCTCTCCCTGAACCGAGGGACAGTGCCATGGATGACGTCATGTTGGCGAAGGGGTCGTTGAGGTTGCCCAGATGACCACTGGTTAGGAAGTTATGATGATGCTGTTGTTGTTGTTGCTGCTGCTGCTGCTGCTGTTGCTGGTGGTGGTGCTGTTGCTGTTGCATTTGATGGTGGTGGCTCAGTAGGACGGCATCCGAGAGGCCGCTGGTGTGTCCCGAGGTGTTGCCAACACCATTGTGGTGGCTGTTGGAGCTGTTGTGGTGCTGGCTTTGTGCTTGGGGTGAGTGAGGGGTCAGAAGTGGTTTCCTTTCATCTGGGAAAATCAGAGAGAACCACACGGGTACAATTATACACTTGTTAATGAAACGTCTACGCGGCGAAGTAGCCATTGTGTAATCATAAGGAAAGAAATTGCGTACACGGGGTAGCAGCCACTGGAAAAAGCATTGTATACAGAGTGGGTGACCTATCTATACCATGTACAAAGTGGCGTACACATCATGAAAACAATGAATTGCCTTCATGCACAGAGAGGGGTAACAGAGTTTCTAACACCTGTGATTTGTTGCTTTTATTTTTTTTCCACCACTAATTTAATCAAACCCCAATGAATACATAAACACAGATATTTTGTTTTGAATAATTAGTAAGAAGTATTTTAAATGGTGTAAAATTAGGATAGGGAAACACCGATTACCTAGCTGATGTTTTGTGGGTTTTTTTCGTTGCGGAATGAAAATATTTTAACACCCCGAGTTGGACTTGACATATCTGGATCTTTCTAAGACAAGAAGACCTATGCCCCTGGACCTCACAAACCCGGAATACACACGATTTGGACAGAAAACACACGGAGTTAGAATAGCAAATAAAATCCAGCTGTAGTCAGAGCAAGAGTAGCTAGAAAGGCTGTGAGTGACAGATGACAGACGGATCACAAGACTCACCATTTAACAAGCAGTGTGTGACATATGACAGACATGACTCACAATGTAGCAAGCAGTGTGCGACAGATGACAGGCAAGACTCACCATGCAGGAAACTGTGAGACATGGCCGCAGTCTGCTGCATGTGCAGCTGGTGTAGGTGGTGTTGGTGGCTCAGAGGCGTATCCCCCAGACCGCCTCCTCCGCCACCGCCAATGCCTCCACCAAGACTGCTACTGTTATTTAGCCTTGACCCTTGAACTTCTGGCGACTGTGATGTTAAATTTGGCTTCCTGTCTTCATTATTCACTAGAAAATTTAATAATAAATATTTTTAAATGTTAAAATTAATTAAATAAATTGATAATTTTTAAATAAATTTTAATTAATCTTTAAATGACTGGCAAGGGAAAGGGTTGGCCAGACATTGTCATCAGAAGGCTATTTTGTTACCCCTTTCTATATATTAAAGTATTATAACATATAAGATAGCCTCGCACCCATAAGGTATTGCCGTGGGCCGTGCTAAAGGCACTTGCGTTAAAGGCACATGTCCTAACGGACCTGGTCTAGGATGCCGTATTTTGAGTACCCCCAGCCAAGGGAAATGAAATGGATTACCTTTTTGAGGACAACAATTATCAAAATAAGTATTTATTAATTACTTTTTAGGCAAATACATTTGTTCTGTGTTCCTCCATTAGCAAAAAACGGGAAATTATGACCCTAGTTAATAAATCTAAAATGGAGTTTTGACGCCATTCTTATCCTATAGATACGACAGTACCAGTTCAAACATAATATGTTAGTCACCTACCTCCACCCGTTGAGTCAAAGGATTTATTCGATCCCTTCTTGCCACTGGACGACCCCTTGGGTTTCCTCTTCCTGGTCTGAATTCCGTCTTTCCTCATGGACATTGGCCTGTTGACCTGCAATGCCCAATCAAAAGAACAAACTATTGGTATCATTCCATCGGAGTTAATAAGAGTTTACGGCAGAAACTTACTTCCTTGCTACATAATTTCAGAAACTTAACCCGCTAAGTTAAGACCTAATCCCGTCAATCAAGTTCCGATATTATCCCGGTCACGAAGTTTAGAGTCTTAGCTTGATAACAAAGTTTCAAACTTAACCAAGTTCAAATTTTAACAAAAATTTGGGTGATACTGCATTCAGGGTTATAGATTAGTAGATAGATAACATGTAAACAGGGTATGAGTGAGCCTGACAGACGTAACAAAACAGCGAACGTTTCGGCAAAGAACTTTCTTCTCATTGATTGCTCTCTTTGCCTCTCTTTGGATTTCACCGCAGCTAAGTTTTTATTTTTCTATATTTTCGTTTTATTTGTGTACTATTTGTTCGTTGAAACGTTCGCTAACAAATACCCTTTTTAAATGTTATTCAAATTTTAAACCATTTCACTAACAAGGTTCAAATCTTAACCCTCTATCTATGTTCTAATATAACCTGCTGACTAATATTTTAACCAGGTAGCTAGAAGTTTCTACTGACCCCGTGCAGCTTGTAGTACAGGCCACAGGCGTTGCACACCGGTTCTCCTTCGCTGTTCCTCCTCCACAGTGTGGTGGTTGAGGTCCGGCAGTTGGCGCAGATCATCCCGACACGTCTAGAGGAGGACACCTGGGGAATACACGCGGTCAGTACATCATTGATTGGTCAGTACATCAGTGTTCGGTCAGTACATAAGTAAGTCAGTACATCAGTGTTTGATCAGTAGTTCAAAGTATAGTCAGAATATCTGTGGGGGGTTTTTTTTTAGTACTCTTGCATACAATTGGTTGCATCAATGAGCGTGATGAAAAGGGGGATAGACTATTTTAATAACACTTAACTTATTCAGCAAATATTGATTTACAGTTTGCTTAAACTTAGGAACAAAACCGTAAACATAGACATAAGAAAAGATAGTAGATAGGTCATATAATAAAAACCTGATAATGGTTGTGTCCTCCACTCCCTTTTTCATTCTCTCAAACTTTTTTTTTACTCTTAATACCTGCTGTTTTTGTCTATCTCTCTTTATGTCTCACAAACACACACTCTCTTTCTCTCGCGCATATTCTCTCCACATCAGCTCGTTTGTTAATTTAGTTTCCATTTCCTATTTATGTACTCGAACACCCCCCCCTTTTTCTCCTTACCCCACCCCCTCTTCCCTTGGACATTCCCTGGCATACCCGCCCTGATGTCCACTGTCTCACCTATCGTCCAGACTCCCAACAACTGAGCTGACCACCTCCTCCTCCTCACACCCCCTGCTCCCTCGTCCCACCCCTTACGTACCCCAATCATCCCTCGTCTATGGGGCTTTACCAGTGGCCTGTTCAGTCCATTCATCTTGTGGTACAGGCCGCAGGCGTTGCACAGGTAGTGACCGGTACCGTCCCTTCGCCACAGGGGCGTGGCGACTGCCCCACAGTTGACACATTCTCGGCCCTCCGGGTCCACCCAGCATTCTTGACCGTCTGACGGTCACAATGATAAAACAAATGAGATTTATATAAGATATAGCTAAAAATATAATATAAATACTCATAAATTCAATATATGCACCGATAATTTAATTATATTTAAACATATCATGGAAATATATTAGTTATTATGTCCAATGTAAAAAAAAATAATTCTGCAAGGCTATAATTTATAGTATAAAGGAAGCACCGGGTGAGAGAGTGAAATGGCCAGATCAACAATGCCTATTGCGCACCATAGAAAAGGCATTTCAAGAATCGGGAATGTACTCACAAATTGGACATAAATAGAACAAGCAGTTGTTTTAAACAATAAAAATATTTTAAGTTAACAAGGCATTTAGAAACATTTTTAAGGGAGGAAAAAAAAATTAAACAGTGCTGGAAATAAGTGATTACACCTTTTTTTTTAAAAGACATGTATATTTTTATAACATCATTTATAAAAATTATTTTATATTATTTATTTATAATTCAGAGATCCGAACCAGTGATTCTTAGTACGCCAGAAGAGCGCACATTCCGCTCGACCACCGTAGCTTTTTTGTTTGTATGCAAGCAAACTTTGCTTTATGTGATGTTACAGTTGATGACACAATATTAAAGAAATAAAACAATAATTTAAAAAAGAGTTCACAATTTCACAAACATCACCAGGCTAACTAGTATCACATTTTCTTACACATACATATTTACTAACAAACATGTATTCATATGTAAAGTGGTTCATCAATTTCGTGTTAGTAGTCAACATTAGGAAGAAAGAGCTGAAAAAGTTACTTTATATTACGGTGTCAAAAAATAACGATGTTGAAAAACTCAATATGAACATCAAACAGCTGTTGTCATGTACTTATTGGAAAAAGTGCGATGGACATGATGGTCAGTGTGGTCACTCGCGTCGTCTATGTCAGAAACTATTCTAGTGATCTCTGTGAAATTTCAAACAGAAACAGTATACTAAGAAAAGAGCTGATTGTAATAACACAAAGGGGCAGAGGGCAAGTTTGAGGCAAGGGGTCATGTCCCTCAGGGTGGGAGGCAATTGTATTAGGCGCCCCAACCCAAAAAAAACAAACAATACATTTTAAACCAAAAAAAAATTTAGCTTAGGGAAATCGCTCGAGAACATATATCCAAATTATCCGCCCCTCTTACGTTCTTGGCAAGAGTTATCTCACACGACGTTTTAATTCCTTGAAGTATATTTTTTTGTGTCGGCGTCATTTCAAATTCCTTTTTACTCGAAATCTTGAATCTAACAAAAATGTAAACGTCTTCTGAGAGTTGGTCTAATTCGGTATCTCATCTCAGTGTCATGTCAGACAAGCGTGGGAGGAAAGATGTTATGGAGAAATACACATTGAGAATAGCTGGCAGATAAAACTAAATTTACTCTGATAAGACTTCAACACCTTTAAGTTGTTCCATTTCTTCTTCTGGTGATGTTTTTTTTTAAATTTGATTTGTAGTGTTTTTTTTCTGTATTACTTCTACAGACTTGTCTAGTTGTAGCTGTGTGTTGAATAACAGACGAGAACAGACGATTCACAAACTGATCACGTGATGTCCACTTGGCAGAGATGAGCTGATCAATGTCTTGTAGAATGTCAGATTATTAAATTAAATATTTCAAAAAGCTTTCATCTAATTTTGGCTTCGGAGTTTGTTTTTGTTTTTTGTTTTTGTTTGTCCGTTTCTGTTTCCATTGAGTTTTCCCACAATTTGTATCACAGTACGGACTTGAAAATATGCACATGGCTCAGGCAAGAATGCTGAGGATTTTCAGATGGCTCAGCATAGATCCTGAACTCAATCAGATTGCTCAGCAAAGAATTCAGAAGTCATCCAGAAGGCAGAAGCTCAGAAACTAAATGTCATTCAAATGGCTCAACACAGAATTCAAAAGCTATGAGAATGTCTCTGCCAAAGCTGCTTTGTCAGTAAGAATACAAAGCAAAGTTTGGTCATTTATTTAACCCATAGCTTAACACAACACAAATATCGATAAAACTTAAACAAATGAATACGCCCAGAATAACCCATTAATTTCAAATATCTGTGAAAGCTTCGATACCAAAGAATGCAAAGATGTAGTAAACCAGTTCATGGATATGGTCAACCAGATGAATATAATAAACTATATGGATCTAGTCAACCAGATGGATATAGTCAACAAGATAGATATAGTCAACAAGATGGATATAGTCAACAAGATGGATATAGTCAACAAGATGGATATAGTCAATAAGATGGATATAGTCAATAAGATGGATATAGTCAACAAGATGGATATAGTCAACAAGATGGATATAGTCAACAAGATGGATATAGTCAATAAGATGGATATAGTCAACAAGATGGATATAGTCAACAAGATGGATATAGTCAATAAGATGGATATAGTCAATAAGATGGATATAGTCAACCAGATGGATATAGTCAACTAAATAGATATAGTCATCCAATTGGATATAGTCAACCAGATGGATATAGTTAATCATACGAATATAGTCAATCAAATGGATCTAGTCAACCAGATGAATATCCTCACCGAGATGGTATGACATGTATAGATAAATGAAGTGAGGGTTTAGTGAAGGTTTATCTAAGAACCACGTATTTTGGCAACTGCCGGAAAGGCGACAATGCACAGCAATACATTTTACATTCAACGTTTAAGGAAATCTATTGATTTTTTAATTAGTGCGTCATAAAACATAAATCAAACCAACTGCCAAACTACAAGTAAAAGAGGAAGGCGTAAAATACGGTAACTTACGAACCACCATATTGACCCCTAATTTCAGAAATTGGCCATTTTTCCCTTTAAAAATATTCTGCTGAAGAGAAAAGGGTTTGTTGAAATGTCATTTTAATAATAATTTTTTTAAAAAAATATTCAAACTATAGTTCTAAAAAGCCGCTTGTGAATCCCGGACCGCAGTCGGCCGACCACTATAAACGTATGTGGCTCAATACACTCATCTAGATCAGACACCTTTATTTATGTGTCCTTAAATTTAACTCATCTCTGTTTTAAGACATCGCCAAAAAAACACATTTCATTCGAGAAATCATGGCGTGACGTCATTTCCGAGTACTCTCTATACCCAAGGCCGTCACGAACAAAAACTCTCAAACAAAAGGCCATCAGTTGCGAGCGATTCCATCGTAGTGCCGCCCCCTTACATCGCCCCAAGACGTGCCAAGATAGATAATCTTTCGTTCGGTGTATCTTGTGTTACCCAACCATTTGTTCTCCGTTACGACTACACACCACAAGCTCTGTTGTTTCCCCTACTCACCCCAAAGCAAAGAAGAAAAAAAAACTCATTCACTCCTACTCATTCTAACCCCCTCCCCCCTTTTTTCTCTCTAAACGCATATACATTTAAATATGTATATACAATATTAAAAACCAACTATCTGAACCAGGAAAAGATAAGTTTATTCGTGCGTATGCCTCGGCAGCAAAGTGAGGTCTCATTATTGTTATCGACCAAGGGTAGATAAGGGACAGCCGCCATTGGAATCAAACTTCCTCCGACATCTTGCTCTTCTGTCTGGCGTTGTGAGAAATTGTGTTACAGTGTCTTGAAACTTACATTTTTTGTTGTTTTTTTTTAACTTTTACACAAAGAAATCTCGTCCATGAGTAACTTTTATTTTTGTTGAAATAATGTAACATTGTCTTTGTTACATAAAAGAGCTAAACATCCACAGACAATTGGTGTGTTAGAGGGGGCATGTGTCTGATTTTTAGTTCGAGTGTGTGAGTGATTATGTGCGATTGTGCTTGAGTCGTTGTGTGTGTAGGTGTGCTTATGTGTCATTGGATTCAAATTGAATTTGATCTGTTATCTGCTTAGCTGTATGTTATTGCTATATGCTTCGATGCCTGTCGTATGATCAATTATTGTAATTGTGAATATCTGTGTTTGATATAAAGTCTGCAACTTTGATTAATGTTGCGGCTTCTTCCCTGAAATAAACAACCACTTTAACATCAATCTCCTCTTTGACTTTTCACATCCATCATCTCATTGACTCTTATACACTCCGTAAATAAGTCTATTCGGAAGACCACAAAGTCTATTTGGAAGACCACGAAGTCTATCCGGGAGACCACGAAGTCTATCCGGGAGACGACGAAGTCTATCCGGGAGGTATCCGGGAGACGACGAAGTCTATCCGGGAGACGACGAAGTCTATCCGGGAGACGACGAAGTCTATCCGGGAGACGACGAAGTCTATCCGGGAGACGACGAAGTCTATCCGGGAGGCGACGAAGTCTATCCGGGAGGCGACGAAGTCTATCCGGGAGACGACGAAGTCTATCCGGGAGACGACGAAGTCTATCCGGGAGACGACGAAGTCTATCCGGGAGACGACGAAGTCTATCCGGGAGACGACGAAGTCTATCCGGGAGACGACAAAGTCTATCCGGGAGACGACGAAGTCTATCCGGGAGACGACGAAGTCTATCCGGGAGACGACGAAGTCTATCCGGGAGACGATGAAGTCTATCCGGGAGACGACGAAGTCTATCCGGGAGACGACGAAGTTTATTGATTGATGCCAGGTCCACAAATTAGAAACGTGTCGGCATGCCCGGGAAACCAATATCAATCACAGGGCGTAACCCCCATGCGCCACATCGGCGTCGACGCGACCTGCCAGGGATCACATAAACCTGATGGGGTGACCAGAAATGAAGGCGTAAGTCACTAAGAAAGCCGGGGTTATGTGGGCTAGGACAACCATGACATCCTACACCGTAAATACATTGTTTAACTGGAGATCCTTGAAGTCCATGCTACTAATGGTTGGGAGAGGTTTCCATGGGTGGCCATTAGATTGAAAAGGTTGTAATGAATTTATCAATCAGGCAATGTTGGGAACATTGGCCTCAAGATGTAATGAGAAATCTAATATCTGAGATGCTGTATTATTTTTGGGGATCGAATCTGGTAATGGGATATCATGTATTACTATTGAGCATCGAATCGTGTAATGGTAATTTGTTTATAACTGTCGGGTATCCAATCGTGTAATAGGATTTAATGTATTAATTCTGAGTATAGAACCGTTCAAAGGGATATCATGTAATGAAGTTTTTTTTATAGAAACATTGCAAAATCCCTGCTTTATGTTTAAGGAAAAAAAAACATAAATACCCCCTTCCCAAACAAAGAAATCTCCGACCTCGCAGCATCACATGTCCGTCTGGGTGTCCCAACCAACGTTGAAGTCTGGGGTGCAATTCCAGCAAGACGCATGGGGGTATCACCTAATTTAGATAAAGGTACGCCTTTTTTGAAAGACCAGAAAATTTGGATTCTTATGGAATTAATGTTGTCTCCAGTATCCCATCCCGCACAATCACCATTTAAAACAAAATTAAACTTCAGGAATGAAATTAAAACAAGAATTGGAACAATTAAAATATTATAAATAATTGATACTATTGTAACATTGATGAGTTAAAATCTCCAACTCGAAAGCAATAATGTACGAAATATGGAAATAAATACAAAACTTGTTATCAACTATCAACATGTTATCAACTTGTTAGCTAGTTATCAACTTGTTATCAGCTAGTTATCAACGTGTTATCAACGTTATCAGATAGAAATCAATGTGTTATCAACTTGTTATCAAACTTGTTATCTGCTAGTAACCAACTTGCCATCAACTTGATTTCAATGAAATTACCTAATGGGGCGCAACTCCGTGACGATGCCAGCTCACAAGACTGGTTGTATCCCAAGCGACTGGTGGACGTTGAATTCAAGGACCGTTGAGCTGCGGGGTCGTTCGGGGAATATCCGATCTTAGGGGTTTCCCCAGTTGAGGGTTCCCTGGCAGTACTTGGTGCGTCTTGTGCGCTTGTCTCTTCGATTCTTTTTAACACCGGCCCTTGGTGTATTAAAATCTGATCGTTCAGGAATTCATTTCTTGCGAGTGAGTCCGATACGATGTCTTTATGCGATGCTGCTTGTGACGCCTTTAGAGGCGCCCCTACCTGTAGCGTCTCGGGTATTACTGACCCTTCAAAAAAGCCACTCGTCTCACAACGACCTCCTGGCGTTTGACCGCGAATTGGTCCATCAACGGTATTACACCCATTATGACAGGTCTTAAAATTGGAGGACATCAGATGGCCAGTCAGACGTGGTGTGGACGTCCCGATTGGCCGGAATGAGTTTGACCGCAGCGGTGTTCGTGCAGTATCGTCACTGTCACTTAAAAGTGGGGAACAATCTTTCCGTGTTCCATCTAATGAGGAATCGATTCCGCTTTCGCCAGAATCGTGTTTACTCTGTTCATTAATAAAACCCGAATCGTCATTATCAATTTTCCTGGGGTCGATTTCAATACTACATAAATCTCCATATTTAACGGATGCATATTTTATGATTTCTTTCGAATCTGAAATACTGACACCCGAAGAATCGATCATGTTTCTTAAATCTGAGGTAAATTGGTTGGAAGTTGAATCGTTTTCCTCGAAGGATTTAGTAGATCCTCTGAACTTTTTGAAAGGTGGGATGTACACACCCCCAGCGCTAGAACCCTTGTCTTGTAACTGAAATCTGTCACAATATTTTAATGGGCCAGAGTTGTAGCAAATGTTCTGTTGGAATCTCGTGGAAAACGTGGCATCGTCACTTCCAGTGTTAGAACCGTTGACTTCATGTTGAAGTTTGTTACTTTGTTCATCAACGTTACAGGACGCTAAGTTACGTTTATTCGCTTCACTGGTAACTTCTTGATGACTCGGTCTTCCGTGAGTCACCCGTGGGGTTGTGCGGAGTGGATGAATTTGGGCGCATGCTGCCAAGGGGGCAGTCCTTTGTGTACAGAGTGGGGCGTATGCTGCCACGGGGGCAGTCCTTTGTGTACAGAGTGGGGCGTATGCTGCCACGGGGGCAGACCTTTGTGCACAGATTGGGGCGTCGCCTCTCCATATAGTGTTGAAGTGCATCAGTGCTGCACGATTAGTGAGACCCACTGGATATGGCGTCTGAAACTGCACGTGGTAGGGTGCAAAAACTGCAGGCACCCCATAAGGATTGAAGGCTGAACATTCATTGAAAATACATAAACACTTTGAAACCCTCTAATAAATGAAACACTTATTATAATAAAAATAACAAATTTTGCAGACACACCAATCTGGTCATTGGTCTCACGTAATAATTGCTCTGTACTGCCCCAACACAACCTTTTAACAGACAGTAACTAGTCCCATGTTAAATGCACTGTAATTCTGATTTTTTTTCCAAATAATAATAATAATAGTAATGTAAAAATAATAAGCAGAATCTTTGTTTGCCTTACAAAAATAGTTACTGTTTTTCAAAATGTTTGTTGTTGGTTTTTTTTAAAGACGTTAACCGTTTTTCTATGAAAGCATTCTTTTTGGCCAGGTAACCATAGTATATGGCCAGGTAACCCTAGTATATGGCCAGGTAAAATATCAGCTTGGAAAGATAAGTTACGCCAGCGCCGATACGGGAAATTAAACAGTTGCCTAGGGAATCACACTGCTTGGGAAATTTTAAGATGCCCGAATTGTATTTGATAGTAAGAGATATTTTTTTTCAAATACTCATTTGCTATCCACGAGCTGGGGCAGTACGTTACCACAAAGTCAATGAGCAAATGTCAAATGTCGTATATATTATGTGTGGCTGTTATTATTATTTTTATTTTTGTGGTTTTCGTTCTATATTCTGTTTGTTGGTCTATTTTGTCCACTTTGTGGACAGTAGACAACATTTTTTAGAAAGAAAAAAAACATAATAATTGATTACGTGTCATACCTTTTTGACGCTTATAACGATAGTTTTACCCCCCCCCCTTTCCCACCACCTTTTTTTCCATAAATAAATAAAAACTTTTTTGCTCCACCCCCCCCCCAACACTCCTTTACTTTTTTCGTCTGTTGAATCAGCAGCCCCTCTCCCATTTTATCCACTTCGCTACACCGATTGAAATGACACCAATAATAATAGCATCATGTCATCATTTACTTCACAGCCTATTCAACATAGAGACCGGCTACAGACGGCATGGAGCGCGACTTACATATTTAATACGTCTCTTTGGTCACCCTTCATACCCAGAACGACCTCCAGATAAAATTGCCTGAAAGAAAAAACATTCCACTACAGAGTAGACCAACCCGAGACCACAAGTGCTTCTCCCTAGGATCTCTTTGAAATTTTTGAAGAAGAATAGGATGTTGCCTAGCAGGCTATACATGGCCCGGGCTCTCGAACCCTCAGCAACCTGGTACTGTAAAGACGGCCTCGAATTGCCACCAAACTGCTCCGTCACTCACCCACAATAGAAACAACAAGACCCAAAACAATCCTATCCATTACCCTCTGACACCCAGACGGTGCCGCCCCAGAACTCTATACCTCCTCGGAGGTAGACCTTTCCAAGAGTAACGGTAATTAGCTCTACGGCGCCGGGACACGCGGTGCAAGCGGACTGATACCAGCGAACATGCTATCTCTTGCCGAGGCGGACCGCGAGAAAGAAGCCATTTGGCTAATGTCGGCGAGAAATGGAGCCAAGGTGTTGTCTCGCGGTTCGGGCGAACCTTTTGTCTCAACGGTCTTGATTTAAAAGGTTTTATGTCAATGCACCCGACAGTGGCATTGATACCAGGGTAAGTATAAATAGCTGTAATTGGGAGCCGCTTTGTGGTCTGATTTAGGATGGAGCATCACTCGAAGGGAAGTTAGCACAGTTATGACATTGAAATTGATTCAAAGACTTAAGCTCTAAATCACATGATTTTTTTTTCAATGGTTAAAAAAGAAAAAAAAACTGTTGTTAACGAATATTACTCCATTGGCGTATCCAGAGTTTGAACCAGCCGTGGGCTTCTTTATAGGAAAAAGTATCAAATAGGTCGAAAAAGTTGCCCATCGATTCAAGCAAAAAAGCTCCACGTACGCCGTCAGTGGTGTTTCGTCCCCTTCACGCCCTATTCCTACTTTGTATACTAGATCCAAATACCGTTTAAGCCAAATGTTCAGTTTATCGTTTACAACACAGTCACAACACAGTCACAACACAGTCACAACACAGTCACAACACAGTCACAACACAGTCACAACACAGTCACAACACAGTCACAACACAGTCACAACACAGTCACAACACAGTCACAACACAGTCACAACACAGTTACAACACGGTCACAACACGGTCACAACACGGTCACAACACAGTCACAACACAGTCACAACACAGTCACAACACAGTCACAACACAGTCACAACACAGTCACAACACAGTCACAACACGGTCACAACACGGTCACAACACCGTCACAACACGGTCACAACACGGTCACAACACAGTCACAACACAGTCACAACACAGTCACAACACAGTCACAACACAGTCACAACACAGTCACAACACAGTCACAACACGGTCACAACACGGTCACAACACGGTCACAACACGGTCACAACACGGTCACAACACAGTCACAACACAGTCACAACACGGTCACAACACGGTCACAACACGGTCACAACACGGTCACAACACCGTCACAACACAGTCACAACACAGTCACAACACGGTCACAACACGGTCACAACACGGTCACAACACGGTCACAACACGGTCACAACACGGTCACAACACGGTCACAACACGGTCACAACACGGTCACAACACAGTCACAACACAGTCACAACACAGTCACAACACAGTCACAACACAGTCACAACACAGTCACAACACAGTCACAACACGGTCACAACACGGTCACAACACGGTCACAACACGGTCACAACACAGTCACAACACAGTCACAACACAGTCACAACACAGACATATGCTGTCACAACACAGACATATGCTGTCACGATGCTCGAAAAAAATGATGTGAGACCAAACGAGTTTAGAGGCTTGGATTCCGTTTAATGTATATATGTATTTGTTTGTTTTTTAAATATAAAAAAATAATTTTAACGCACTATTTTAAAGCCCCAAGAAAGATACTTCCTTTAGTGTCCATGATTGGTATCATTCGCAAACTACTGAGGGCATCACCTTGTTGTGAAACTCAAACTTCCGATGTCAATTTTAAGCAAAAAATTGCAATTTATTTATTTTTCCACAACAGTACGGTGTCATGTTTTTTATAAAAAAATAATTATAAATAAATATATATCTTTTTTTTTAAAAAATATTTATTTGCAGCTCCCCCGGATACAAGTGTCAAGGCTTTTCTTGTCAGTTTTTCTCGGTTTGCACAACTACTTCCCGGAATCACGTCAAGACAAAGGCTTAGATTAAAGTGTTCTTATTTCAACCTTTACGGCAAGTGTTGTTAAGATGACGATGGTTTCTTTTATAACTCTGCTTTGCCATGCTAGACTACAACTACAAAGACTACAGCTGTTCAACTATTATCATGGTGCTGCATGTGTTTACTTTAGTGGCTTGAGTTCTATTAGAACTAAAGCTTTTTGTCAGTATACGACACTGCAAGGGATTCTTATAGAATTATTGCAGTGTGAACATCAAGTCTTTGAAGTTAATGACAGCGAGGTGATGATTGAGCAACCTAAGCTTAAACTGATGCAACTGACCAGCTCAGCTGGAGATAGCTGACCGGTGATATTGTGGTAATACGATGGAATGAGGTGGTATCATGGAGATAATGTTATGGGAATTTATTGATAATATGTCTACGATGGTTACGAAATAGTAAAATAATAGAAATGTTGGTTTTTTTGGTGTTGTTCTTTTTTGTGTGTGGATTCAGTAGGATGGGGTGTGGGGTCTATCTAGAATCTAGGTTCTAGGGAAATAGTCTTTTTTAAATCAGACCTGGGAATTCCCGGAGAATATCTTGCGGCGCCACGGAGACATGTCTTCATCATTTGATAAAAAGAAATCAAACTGCTATACTGTGCAAAATCGAACCTTTAATTAGTTTTTAGGGGGCCAGACAAATGAGGGGATCTTTCGGGAAGCCCCATGAAGAGCGCAGGCCTTGGACTGCTGATTTTCTTCCACATGTAGGATCATTAGTTTTTAATTTAGAGTTTTTTAAATAGCTTCAAATGTCCCATTAAGAACAGTTTTATATTAAAAATAACCATCATGTGTTAAATGAAAGGAGACAAGTTGGAATACGTTGAACCTACCTTGGTCCACTGTCTGCTTGAAGCCTTGCAGGGCCATGTTGCTAAAGTTGCTCCAGGCGTTGAAGTCGGCCCTCATGTAGGGAGAGTACGCGTTCAACGCCGCGGGCGTCCTTGGCAACGAGGTCCCGGCGTAGGCTGCAGCTGCGGCAGCGGCGGCGTCGGACGTCATGATCTGGCCGGACTGCGGCTGGGAGAAGCCGAACCGGGAGGGCGTTGCGCCCTGGCCGGCGTAGGCCATGCCCAGGTTGTCGGTCTGCCACATGGAGGATCCGGTGGGCGTGCCCGAGAGGGCAGAGGAGTTGGGTTGCCCGGTGGTGTTGCCGACGCCGTAGGGCGACATGTGAGAGTTGTGCATGGTGGGCCGGTTGGTGGGCACGTACACTGGGGTGGAGCCCGGGTGCATGAAGGACGAGGCCAGGTTTTCGTGCGAGTAGGGGGAGGAGCTTGAGGAAGTGGGCGGCCCCATGTTGAGTCCGGCGTGGGAAGCCGTCAAAGAGCTGAGGGATGGGTGACCACTCCCATTTTGATACATTTCAAAGGACGGTCCCTGCTGCCGTTGCTGGATAAAGTATCCAAAATGTATGAAAGAACTCCAATCCCAAGGGGCGTCCTTGACCAGCGGGCGCAGCTACGTCTTTGGCCAATCAGATATTCGAGAGTTTCTAGGGGGCGTGTTTACAAGTAAAAGGTTGGCATCCTCCTGGAAAGACAAAAAATATATAACGGTAAATATATAAAGGTTTTAGCAATTAAAAACTATGATTAAATGTGTAATAGATTTTATTACTTTAAAAATATGAACATTTTATGTATATTAATGTACAGATATGCAACAAGATTTATAAGACATTAAAATGATAAATCTGATGAATATAAAAGCCAAGACCATGCATACCGTATACCCTTTAGATCCAGACACCAACCTCACCACATGGGCATTTCAGACGCTTCAGTGAAACATTGCTAATACAAGATAAACTCTTTAAAACTGGGTCCGGCTACACTTGCAAGATTATTTGCACCTCACACAAAAATCAAACAAAACAAACCCATACCACGTGCCAAACACAAGACTACATCTCTACGTTTTCTACAATATTTACCGTAAAAGAAGTTGACGGGGATTTTAAATATACAATTGTTAGGCAACCTCTTCGCTGTTTTCATGTCTGTAGTTTTTAAAATCTTATTTTATCATCTTATCCTTTATAATACAGACGATATATCTATAAAGAAGATCTTTGAGTCATACGCTTATCCATAGTTTCATCTAGTCTTGCATTTGTATTAGAGTTCTGAATGTTGAAAGTGTGTCGATTTTTCTATAGTTTGCTCAGGCAACTTATTTGATGGGAAGAAGGATGATTTGTACGTGTTTGTTCTTGTAAATGGAACCAGATAATTTTTTAAAATCACTATAATATACCAGCATCCTTCCATCTCGAGAGACGATGGTGCATCACCGTTGGGTTGGGTTGCATTTCCTCGTGTGGCTGAGCTGTCCTATGCTTGAGTGACAGTATTTTCCACAGCTTTCGCACACGAGTTAAATCACTATGCCAATGTCTATCTCAGTTTTGTATTAGATTGTTGTGTTGTATTGCCAAGTTAAAATGTAATGCCCTTAAGTATTAATGCTTAGCTCCCTGTTCTTCTATCCTCTAGTGTTTCTATATTAAGTAATTTAAATATACTAATGGTTTCACTCTTGTCCGTTGTTAATGATCACCCATAATGAATCTTGCACCTCTATTTTTAATTTTTTCGATGATATCTATGTGTTTTGTGAGTGGGTTCATCGAATATGATATCATCAGTGCTGGATTTACCTGTTAGCTAAACAAGCTATAGCTTAAGGTCCCCGGATTCTTGGGGGCACCCGGAATTTTTTTTTCATATTCCGCACTGACATAGAATATCTGGACTTCTAAAGCATATCTAAAATAACTTAGGGCCCCAAGTCTAAATCCGGCCCTGGATATCATGTACGTTTATGAACATTTGTCCTGATCAGTGGCGTCACTAGGGGGGGCGGGGGGCGGGCCGCCCCGGGTGACACCCATCAGGGGGTGACACCCGAGCCTAAAATTTTACTGTGTACGATTTTATGTCAGAAAACAAAAGATGAAAAAAAATTTAATCTAGAAAGAAATTAAGAAATACAATGAAATACGTCAAACGCGAAAATTCTAATTTAAAAAAATATCAGTTAACTTGCAATAATAAAACAGTCCCAACACGAACAACATTAAAACAAATTAGGAAAAAAGAAAAGAACTAGTCGCAGCAGAGAGATCTTTAAAAAAGGCTGGAATGAAAGAGGAAGTGTCTTCTGTTTAAAAAGATATAAAGCCATTTGGGCTTGGACACACCGACAGCATGAACGAATCCCACCTCACGACTCCCTCCACCACAGCGGGGTGGGGGGGGATACGATTTTTATCAACCCCCCCCCCAAAAGAAAAATATCAAAAGATGTGTTTTCTTTGTTGATGCTTTTCTTGAGGAAAATTATGATTTCAATGTCTTTGAGTTAAATTTTTTAATATATATATTTATTAATGCGTGAAAGCATAGATATGCATGTTTATATACAGGTAGTCCTCCGGTTACGACGGTCCCATCCCGACTTACGCTGTTTAATGCTTACGAACGCGCCCCCGTAAAGAATAGTATTACGCGTTATTCCGTATTTTTAAAAAAAAATTCATGAGGTAACGAATTCTTTTCACTATTTGAAATAACAAAAATTATTGAAAAATATGTATGATTATTATTTCAACATACAACTTTCGTTTACGAATTTTTCAAATGGCGAAGTATCAATCAAGTCAATAAAGCTGAGTAAGCTTACAAGTTCCTTTCCAATGCTCATTATAGAGAGCATATTCAGCCTTTTTCGTCCCATGCAAATTCTAACTCATTATATATTCTTTTCAACTTTGAAAAGGATCGCTCTCAGCTGCAGTTTGATGTCATCATTGAAAGATAGATGCGAAGTGCGATGTGTACATTTGTAAAGGACTGTGTCAAATATAGCTCATTCAAAAGCAGCAACATTTTTAGCTATGTGCAAGTTTTTTGAGTTTCGCTTTGTGCTATTTCCTTTTCCTTACCCTGGGGCTGGACAATAACTTTTTTTCAGAGTTCTGAAAATTTGACTAATTCTGAAGGTAAGCAGTCTTCGAAATCACTCATGAACCTACATGTGGAAGAAAATCAGAAGCCCCGAGCAAAGTGCTATATATGGGTCTTCCCGGAAGACCCCCTTAGCCATCTGGCCACCAAAGGGACGTTGGTTGGCTTTCCTTATGTCTCGTGAGATGATGGAAGATTATGTGCTCTTGTGGGATCCTCGCGCATGGCCCTGCAGCTCTGCTGTAGCTGAACAAGCCCACTCGTGAATGGCAGCCTTTGCCGCACTTCTGGCACTGAAAGGCAGCACATGTGGTTTTCTGATTAGCTCTCCTTTTCCTCTTTTGGCGGTCCGCGTCTGCGACCTGTCGCAGGTCTCTTTCTCCTGCTTCTAGCCCAGCAGTCAACGATTGTCTCCATCTGTGTCTGTCAGTCATTAGGGACATGCTTTTTGCGGATGATGCTGCCATAGCTACCCGCAATAAACCAAAGGGACGTAACAGCTGAGGGACAATAAAAAAATCGGTCGCTTCTGAAGCGGCAATCTGGGCATCCAGGACATACAGTCGAAGATGCCTCCCACTAAGTTGCCCTCACAAGGAGGTGGTGGAATTTCCTACTACGACCCTCTACCACTTTGGCGCCATCCCGGCAAAGCACACGGGTCTCCATGGTTAGGACCACCGCAGACCGGGGGATCATCAAAGACCTACCTAGGGTGCAACCCCCACTGGAAGGTTTCCTCAGAGCTGGCGTCCAATGCCTTCTTCGCGGCACTTTTTGCTAATCCGTACTGGCGCTCCTGGCCCTAAACCGGCACCGCTCGATTGCGTTGCTAGTAAATTGAGGGGGACGAAACGGTTGCTTCGGATTTACCCAACCCCTTCTTCGAAATCACTTGAATGTTCTTCCATTAACTTGGCTGCTGCCCATCGGGTGGCGAAAGTGCTGAGCTCAGTTAGGTTTGTAAGAAAGCCAATTTTCTCATGGATGTATTTATATGCAACTAACCAATGTTGTAGGGCTTAAGAAAGTTTGTCAATGGTTACAAGACATACCTCAATCTTGAATATTTTTTTCTCCAGGAGAATACTGTTTTGTTGATGTTCCTTTATCAAACTGACGCTTTCTTTTTTGTTTGATAGCATTGAAGATTGTTTACACTGTTTTTACCACCGACTTTTCCTTTCCTTTGTCTTCATAGGAATAAAATTAAGAATGCTATTTTTCAACAAACTCAATGAGAGACTTCCTTTCTAAAATTGTTTCCCAAATTTCAAGTAAAATAGCGACTTCCAGTTGTTCAATTTCCTTTAGAAATCCTTCTTCTTCAAGTCGGCAGTCACGTGGCTGATTTTCATTCGTTGCTAATTCTTCCAGTGCTGCGATATTCTCATGGTATGAGCTATTAACGGACCTTACAGCATAATGTCAGGCTGACCATCTTGTGTCAGACAAGGCTTTTTTAGCATGTATCAATTTCATATGTTTTTGAAGTACCTGTCAACGATGAGTAGGTTCAACAAGTCGGGTATAAGATTTTGCAGAAGACAAAAAAATCTCACCCGCAGTAGGACAACCTACTGCTCTTCTCCCAACCAAATTAAAGGAATGAGCTGTGCACGTCACACAATGAGCTACAATGCACTTCTAACGAAGAATAGCCTGGTTTCCGTTATACTTCCTACTCATTTGCAGCATTGCCGTATGACTGTCCAAGGCATTTTCAGGGATTCGTACAAACATAATGGCCTGCATCTTTATTATACACTATAATTCATAAAAAGTTTTGGGGCCCTTAAATTATTGGGGGCTTTAGCCCGTTTAGCACCCCCCCCCTTTTAATCCGCCATAGGGGGGAGGTCACGCATCTGTGACGATGTGGTACGAGGAGGGGGTGTTTAATAAGAAATGTGACCTCACGTCAAAAACGCGAAACTTTAAATAAAAGTTCCACTTAAATATTTGATTGTTTACCATTTATTTAATTACGTTTACAATGACTTCACGCGTGTTACGATATTGCAGTGCAGACTTACCCTAAATACATATTTAAATGACAAAAAATAATTTGCAACATGCTAATTTGTATTGAGAAAATACGGCTTGGGGGAGGGGTGGCAAAGCTTTGTGACGTCATATCGTAAAAAAGGGGTGGGGTCTAAGTTTTTGTGACAAAGTATGACGCTGGGGGAGGGAGGGGTAAAAATCGGCAACCTCGCGTGACGTCATTTATGGACGGCCCCTTCAGTCGTGAAGGGGTGACACCATGAGCTACCGCCCCGGGTGACACCAACCCTAGTGACGCCTCTGGTCCTGATCTTTCCAATAGTTTTTCATTGGTCTTTGAAATCTATTGTTCGAAAATGTAAACTTTTTGGAATAGTTCCATTGTATAGATTAGGGTTTGATCACATGATCTACTTACATATAATCATTTTCCCAAGTCACGTGACATGCCCCCCAAAACTTGAGCCACACTTGAGATGATAACGTCGTCCACCGCGACCAGCCTGGTTGAGCAGTGCTGTGGATGAGACAATTAGAGCAGTTATGACATTGTATAAGTAAAGTCTAGTAGTTATTCCATTGTCTTGTACAGTATAATAGTTATTACATTATCAAGTCAGTGCACGCCATTGTGTACAGTCGGCGCACACTTATTTAATGCCAATACAATAAGTTCATCTTGATTTACAAAAAAGAAATTAATATAAGATATTAACACTGTTGTGTTAAGCACTTTAATTTCTTTTAATGTTTCTATAAATCTTTCAGATTGGCCTGAATTGTCTCAACATATGTCGTAGATTTTCTTAAGAGTATAGGAGACACTATAGCGTTTTATCCTGATAACGGTTTGTGCTAAATATGACGGTCTAATAGATTACAATAAAAAAAAGTCTACCTATTTTATAATCCACTACACACAAATTTCATAGTTACCATTTTGATACGAGGGCAACTATGAAAAGAAAGTTACTATACCGTTTAAAGATTTAAATGAAACAGTAGTTTTTAAAATAAAGATGTTTCATTATCCAAAATAAACTATCTACAGTAAACTAACATCAAACATGACGTTCTAGTTGTGTTACTCCCATGACTCATATCTGAAGTCATTTACATCTGTAAATTATTCCCTTGTCAATTAGCAAATAATTTTATTCAAATTCTGAATGATTTTTTTTAGAGATATCTAAAATGGTCATTTCTTTTATGGTAAATGACAATTTAAAAGAAACAATGTTTTTTCTCATTGTAAAATCTACATCCTGTGGAAATGGAAACATACAGTTTAAAGATACTCAGTGTTTTAAAATCGGAGCAGCGGAGGTTCGAAAATTACGAAAAACACACCCTACAAAATAAAATTAATGAAAGATGAAATAATGAAACATCCACCTTAAAATAAAGAATATTAGATCCACCTTATAATGAAATAATGATAGATCCACCTTACAATAAAGAATATTGGATCCACCTTACAATAACATAGTGATATATACACCTTAAAATAAAGAATATTAGATCCACGTTACAATTAAATACTGATATATACACCTTAAAATAAAGAATATTAGATCCACCTTACGATAAAATAATAAAAAAAATAGAATAATGAAAGATCCACCCTTGATAAAATAAATAAAGATCTACCATAAAATAATATAATGAGAGATGCACACTAATATAAATTAATGAGGGATTCATCCTAAAATAACAATGAGAGATCCACCCTACAGTAAAATAATGAAAGATGATCAGCTACACAATAAAATAATGTAAGATTCGCTATGGAAAGGTAATGTTATGTTCCGATGTAAACATAAATCAATGTTATAACCTGTCAATAATGTGTGGTCCGCACTGATACAGACGCATACTGTTACTATCCATGCTAAAGTCGATCTCTTTGATTCAGTAGATATGTCCTTGCGATGTGTTACAACTATCGTTTCTAATATATCTGAGGTGTCAAGTTTTTTAATCACTTTTTCTAATCAACAAACATGTAAAATTTAATGCTTTTGATTAAATTTTATCAGTAATTTGAAAATTGTATAAATAAAACAAAAGTGACTCTACATCATATCTATAACACGCCTGTATAATTTTGAACAAAATTTACACGCAACGAAACAAACCTCGTAATCTACCGTGAAATTGATATTACATGTACACCAGCACAAGTGCATGTACACAATAATCCATCGGAGAATTCACACACACCCTAATCAAAACACATCGAGATATGACCGACACTATCAGACAACTGTAGAATTATTTCATATCAGATAGACGCTCGTCGTAAAATGGGAGAGAAAAAAAGTACAGCAACCGATGTAGCTTTGCAATCTATAGATGTCGTGAAAAGTTGATCTTACGTCTCGGTCAACAGTATCCTGAACGACTAACAACTTTCCTTCGTGTCCGGCGTGATTTATATTGGCCATGACATGCTACTGTCACCTGGCATACACGGTGCCAAACGCGACCATCTATATGCCTGTTGGACACACGCAATAATACTCTTAGACATCTTTATTGATGGGGGAGGGGGAGGGGGGGATTGTGTTTACCATCTCGCTTCACGGTTGGACGGGTGAAGATGACGTCACGGACGTAGTGACCAGCGGCCGTGTGGACATTAGACAAGATTATTTGCACCTCGGACCGGGTGAAGATAATCGCTGACCATGGCTACTGCTGGGACTAAGAACGTGCGAAGTTTTCATTGTTTAAATTATATCTTTCCGCTCCAGCTGCTGCTGGTCTCCCCTTGATCTGCTCTAAACTTTGAACTCATTCTACACGTGGAGTTCCCCGCCCCGCCCATGCCGAACAACCATAGGTTCTCAAGATAATTAAAGTGTTGTCTCCCATCATTGAAACACGTCAAATATATTCCTATAACGATCGGTCGTTACTATCATATTTTAAGTAAGGATAAACAAGGATAAGTCAAGGGTGGTAATGTCTGGTTTACTATAAGTCTTTGATTTTATAACATAATGCCACGAAAATAAGAAGTATGTAAACACCATATCAGATGTTCGCTGTGCTGTTCGAAAGTAAACAACGGTAATTAGCGCTCAAAGGTTTTCTTAGTTGGAACAGCGTTTTTAAGATGTTAATAGTTCTAATAGTGTCTCTGTCTTTCTCTTTGGATCTCTTACTCTCTATCTCTCTTTAGCTATATCTTTTTCTGTATCTCTCTCTCTCTCTCTCTCTCTCTCTCTCTCTCTCTGTCTCTCTCTCTCTCTCGCCCTGGCCTGTTCTTCTTTATATATATATATATATATATATATATATATATATATATATATATATATATATATATGTCTCTCTCCATCTCACGTTCTCTATATCGGTCCCTCTCACTCTGTCTCTCTTCTTCTCTGTCGCTCTTTTTGTATGCCTTTATCTCTCTCTCTCTCTCTCTCGCTCTCTCTCTCTCTCTCTCTCTCTCTCTCTCTCTCTCTCTCTCTCTCTCTCTCTCTCTCTCTCTCTCTCTCTCTCTCTCTCTCTCTCTCTCTCTCTCTCTCTCTTAGTTCTTTCGCATTCTCCCTCTGTTACAAAAGTGTTTTTTAAAGTTAAAAATCAATAATTTCCTCAAGATCACACCCTACCTTCCAACCCCACACCCCACAAATAGTAAAACAATGCCCCCTCCCCCCCCCCGCTAGTTACGTAACCTCACGTGACCTACAACCCACCGCCTTCTCCCGTGGTTTCCTCTCCTGCCTAAAACAGATAATCCCATTCATCCTAATTCCACCCCCCCACCTTCCTCTACTCTCTCACCGCTGACCAGGTCCGAGCTAGTGCGATAAGATAGCCAAGTTAACCTAACTGCTTATGTCCAGATGTCCGGCGGTGGGACTGATAACAGCTCAGCTGCGGTTCGCTGCCGCTATCCAGGTTAGTGCGGGTGTGCGGACGGTGGGAGGACAACGGCAGCAGGGAGGGGGTGGTTTGAGGTCTGTGACATAGAGAGAGAGTGTGTGTGTGAGGGGGGGGGGTTAGACATAAATCAGGGGAGGTGCGCTTTGGGAAAAGAAATCTCAAATTTTGTAAATATCTTTAACTTGTATTTTCTTTAAGGTCAAGTTGAATAGAGCTACAGATATTAAGAAGTCGTCAAGTGAGTTGTCATTGACATTGTCTTGTCCCAGTTATAATGTGGGTTGTCAATGACATTGTCTTGTCCCAGTCATCACATGGGTTGTCAATGACGTTGTCTTGTCAAAGTTATCACGTGGGTTGTTAATGACGTTGTCTTGTCAAAGTTATCACGTGGGTTGTCAATGACATTGTCTTGTCCCAATTGTCACGTGAGTTGTCAATGACATTGTCTTGTCCCAGTCGTTACGTGGGTTTTCTTTGAAGTAGTGTTTTATTTTTTTTCATTTTTCAAATGTGAATCTTATTTACTTATTTACATGAGGAAAATGAACAATTAATGAACGGCGTTATGGTTCACAGCATGTGATTCAAGTGGTTGTAGTGAAGGGTCGTGTATTAAACTGGGATGCAGATTCCACGAGAGATTCAATAAGTTAAGCACTAAGTAACTAAGACATTGTGCACATTGATACAAAGTTTTACCATTATGGTCATGTCTCTTTTCCACGGATGAGGAAGTTTAGTTGACCAGTAGATTTGTCAGTGGTCACGTTGAAGTTCAAGTCTATACAATGTCCAGGTAGTTTGTCCTACAAGATCGAAGATGATAATCTCTAAATTTAACATTATTTTGAGCTTCAAGAGTTTAACTGTAAGCGCTTAGAATGTGTCAGCCCTATGGGATCTGCGATGAATCTCTTAAAATTGAACACCGTTGCGCTGAGCTCCCACAGTTCCATCCTCAGCCCGGTGCGTTAATTTTGTTTATAATTTTTATTTTTAAATTATTTTTTTTATTGTGTGCGCGTGTGTGTGAAGCCCAAATATCCAGGCAGCAACAGTTGAGAGGTTACTTGCCCTGAATGAAATGCATCGTCTGTCCCACACTCACACAGCTCAAGAAAAGAACCTTTCATCTTTCATGGGGATTGAGGGGCGGCAATAGGTACCTCTGAGACACAAGAGTTTCCGTTTATTCTAAATACTCTAGTGGTATGTAGATATTTATATTCAGACTCTTAATTATATAATATTTAGTCTTTAGACTTTAGTTAAATATCAAGACTCTTGTTATATATCCAGGCTCTAGTTATATAGTGAGGCCGTAGTTTAAAATTCAGTCTCTTGCTATGATATCAGACTCTAGGTATCTATCCAGTCTCTAGAGAAATATCCAGATTCGTGGTATTCAGTCCCTACATATATATACAGTTTCTAGTTATACATCCAATTTCTAGTTATGTGTCCAGGCGCTAGTTATATATATCCTGTACTTATATAGATGTATCTATTTTCATTAGTTTTTAGACAAGTATATAATATTAAGTGTATAACAATACAATATACTGGCATTTTAACACCACTCAACGTTAATACGAACTGAGTAGTTCATACTAAATTGTGTAAGTCCTATGACGTGTATGCAAGTAGTAACTCTGTGTGTGTTTGTGTAAGTCCTATGACGTGTATGCAAGTAGTAACTCTGTGTGTGTTTGTGTAAGTCCTATGACGTGTATGCAAGTAGTAACTCTGTGTGTGTTTGTGTAAGTCCTATGACGTGTATGCAAGTAGTAACTCTGTGTGTGTTTGTGTAAGTCCTATGACGTGTATGCAAGTAGTAACTCTGTGTGTGTTTGTGAACAGTTAACAAATAACGTCTCTTTTTGAGTATTTAATCATTAATTCCATTTTTTTATACAACTATTGGAGAAATTTCCACTTAACAGGATCCATCCAGCCAATTTGAAAGCGCCATTTTTTTTAAATTATTATTTTTTTTTCAACTGTGTTCTTTTATTTTGGCCTGTTAAGCTCCAGGTCGACGGTACAGTTTCACTCAAAGCCTGCCAGTCCGTATCTCTTTTTCCCCCAACAATTTTAGTAACTCTTCCCTATCATTCTTTTCTAGGTACTAACTGTATAACGCTATACGGCATCTATCGCCATTAAACTCACCAGGAAACAGGTCTAAAAACTCAGCAGCCTTTAAGAAAGGTCACGTTACTCTGCTCCATTCCCAAACAGATTTTTTCTTCAGGTGTCCGGAGCCAAGAAACGTCACCGAACTAAACTCTCATGGTGATACAAGGGGCCGCCTATGTCTATGAAGTTAGGAGTTTACTCCTTCGCCGCCCTCTCCCCCCCCCCACACACACACACACTCCAAAGCTTAAACAAATTGCCCGCGGAAAACTGAAAAACTGAGACATGTCACTCAAAGAATGTCAGTCACACACACACGTTAGAAAATAGATGTTGTTATTAAAGCTATTGCTATGACAATCAAAGTAATACCCTCGAAAGCTCATCCACTATATCATATTTTAAATGTAGCCATTTGATTGGGAAAATGTAACTTAAATCTAGAACAAGTCATTACAAAGAAAGTTGTGACAGACAACTCTACAGGACACATCACTTGACTAATAGACAACATTAGGACACATCACTTGACTGATAGAAATATTAGGACACATCACTTGACTGATAGAAATATTAGGACACATAACATGACTGAAAGACAACACTAGGACACATCACTTGACTGATAGACAACACTAGGACACATCACTTGACTGATAGAAATATTAGGACACATTACTTGACTGATAGACAACATTAGAACACATCACTTGACTGATAGAAATATTAGGACACATCACTTGACTGATAGACAACATTAGGACACATGAGTTGAATGATAGACAACATTAGGACACATGAGTTGAATGATAGACACCATTAGGACACATCACTTTACTGATAGACAACACTAGGCCTAGGACACATCAGTTGACTGATAAGCAACATCAGAACACATCTCTTGACTGATAGACATCATTAGGACAAATCAGTTGACTGATAGATTACATTAGGACACATCAGTTGACTGATAGGCAATATTAGAACACATCACTTGACTGATAGAAATATTAGGACACATCACTTGACTGATAGACAACACTAGGACTCATCAGTTGACTGATAGGCAACATCAGAACACATCACTTGGCTGATAGGCAACATCAGAACACATCACTTGACTGATAGACAAAACTAAGACACATCGCGTGTCTGGTATAGACCACGGCAAACAAAGGACTCGGAACTTCCATTGTATTATTGTAACAACAATGCCCTATAGTCTTTGTTTCAATGAGCAAGGATATCATTCATGATTTCTCCTTTAACCAAATTATCTTCTTCAAAGGCCGAAACAGTCCCAGTCATTACCATGACAACACCTGAAAGTCACGTGCCGGTAGCTGATTGGTTAATTAAGCACGTAAGTCTCGAATTTTATTTAATTCCAGAGATTCGATTGGTTGTCATGCAGAACTAATTTGAGCCCGTCTATATTTCTCAACTCTAGTATGACGAGATACAAACAAAGCTCCCGTTGTGACGCATGGATTAGATGTTGAACTAAGAGTCGTCACGCCTGAAAATAATTTTAGGCTTTAGGATTAGTGGCGATTTATTGTTTTATTAGGGGCCAACGAAAATCTAGATGGCAGCATTTCAGGTTATTTTTATAATTACCGATTGGAAATAGCCTGACATATTTTTCGGAAAATATGGAATTAGACATTTTAAATATAACCATGTATATAAGACTTTAAAACAAGTTTTGTATTTTGATTAAAGCTATTAATTATTTTTTTTATTACCAAAGGGAATTGCCGAATAAAATATTTATTATGTAAACACCAGCTTTCAAAAGAGCAGGAAGGGTTTAGGTAAGTCACAGATATGCTCCCTGTTTTCTGTTCATGGCAAAACGTTCAATATCTACACGTGTATAATACCATCCAAAGTGAAGCCACTTTTTGTATGTAGTCAAAAATGTTATCTGATATTGGGCGAAACAAATTATTTTTTCGTGAAAATGTTTCATGAGAAATATCAAAATTTGGACAAATTAAATCATAGGAAAGTCATGGCTCAAGCTGAAAACAATCTTCTATATAAAAAAAAATGTTCTCAAATTTATCATCTTTCTAAATTTTATCAACTTTCTTAAATTTATTTTCAACTTTCTCCATCGTTTCAAATTTCTCAATTTAATAAAACTTTTATCAAATTTCTCATCCAGTTTCTTTAGTTTGTCATCAACGTTATCAACTTTATCATAAACCTTCTCTATTGTACATCAACGTTATCAACTTTATCATAAACCTTCTCTATTGTCCATCAACGTTATCAACTTTATCATAAACCTTCTCTATTGTACATCAACGTTATCAACTTTATCATAAACCTTCTCTATTGTCCATCAACGTTATCAACTTTATCATAAACCTTCTCTATTGTACATCAACGTTATCAACTTTATCATAAACCTTCTCTATTGTACATCAACGTTATCAACTTTATCATAAACCTTCTCTATTGTCCATCAACGTTATCAACTTTATCATAAACCTTCTCTAATGTACATCAACGTTATCAACTTTATCATAAACCTTCTCTATTGTACATCAACGTTATCAACTTTATCATAAACCTTCTCTATTGTACATCAACGTTATCAACTTTATCATAAACCTTCTCTATTGTACATCAACGTTATCAACTTTATCATAAACCTTCTCTATTGTACATCAACGTTATCAACTTTATCATAAACCTTCTCTATTGTACATCAACGTTATAAACTTTATCATAAACCTTCTCTATTGTACATCAACGTTATCAACTTTATCATAAACCTTCTCTATTGTACATCAACGTTATCAACTTTATCATAAACCTTCTCTCTTGTACATCAACGTTATCAACTTTATCATAAACCTTCTCTATTGTACATCAACGTTATCAACTTTATCATAAACCTTCTCTATTGTACATCAACGTTATCAACTTTATCATAAACCTTCTCTATTGTACATCAACGTTATCAACTTTATCATAAACCTTCTCTATTGTACATCAACGTTATCAACTTTATCATAAACCTTCTCTATTGTACATCAACGTTATCAACTTTATCATAAACCTTCTCTATTGTCCATCAACGTTATCAACTTTATCATAAACCTTCTCTATTGTACATCAACGTTATCAACTTTATCATAAACCTTCTCTATTGTCCATCAACGTTATCAACTTTATCATAAACCTTCTCTATTGTACATCAACGTTATCAACTTTATCATAAACCTTCTCTATTGTCCATCAACGTTATCAACTTTATCATAAACCTTCTCTATTGTACATCAACGTTATCAACTTTATCATAAACCTTCTCTATTGTCCATCAACGTTATCAACTTTATCATAAACCTTCTCTATTGTACATCAACGTTATCAACTTTATCATAAACCTTCTCTATTGTCCATCAACGTTATCAACTTTATCATAAACCTTCTCTATTGTACATCAACGTTATCAACTTTATCATAAACCTTCTCTACTGTACATCAACGTTATCATTTGTATCATCCATTTTCTCATTTTCATCGCCTACTAAATCAAGTTTGTTTTCATTTCTATCTACTTTATCAATTCTATAATATCAACTTAATTGATACAAGTAACTCCTACAAGCAGCTCCTACAAGCCACTCCTACAAGTGACTCCTACAAGTGACTCCTACAAGCGACTCATACAAGTGACTCCTACAAGCGACTCCTACAAGCGACTCCTACAAGCAACTCCTACAAGCGACTCCTACAAGTGACTCCTACAAGTGACTCCTACAAGCGACTCCTACATTGTCCTACAAGTGTCTCCTATAAGCGACTCCTACAAGTGACTCCTACAAGTGACTCCTACATGTGACTCTTAAAAGTGACTCCTACAAGTGACTCCTACAAGCAACTCCCCCTACAACTACTACCACACGGCCCCCACACTCTAAGTTTTTTGTACTGATGAAGGTATTATCCGAAACGTCCACTTGTGTATTAGTCTAGTAATAAAGCTTTAATTTATTGTCTTGATCAGACAATTCATTTGTGCATTTTGTATTTTATTTGAACCAACCAACGGGACCGTGACCCAAAAGTCACCAGCTCACATCTTATGACGTCACGACACATAGCCACCCCCATCCACCACCTTGTGGCAGATATCAAAAGTTGACCCGTGACGAATCAGTCCCCCTCCCCTCCCCCCCCCCACTCCTTTTGGCCAGATTCACTAATTGCTGATTATCGGTCAAACAGCTTTGCCTGTGTCCACATCTCTTACACGCCGTGACCTGCCGTAAAAGCCTGACCACCGCAGTCCGGCACCGGGCCCGGGTGAAAAATAAACAATGGAGCTGTTGTGAAACATAATGGCAACTGCGGTGACCTGTACGCTCGGCCGTTTGGGCCCCAGCGCGGCTAATTGGGGCGCAGTCCCAACCTGGGGCAAATTAGCTTTTTTAAGCGCAGGCCTAATGAGATTAGAAGTTGGGCGGGACTGGTCGGTGAGGTAATTACTAACCTGTTGTGTTTACACGGTGTTTAAATGATGTTTATTTGGCGCTTACATCCTGCGACAAGAAAGACGGGGTCGAGTCCCTAGTGGTCTATAGCCGAATGTCCTCTGACGATTCTCTAGTGGTCTATAGCCGAATGTCCTCTGACGAGTCTCTAGTGGTCTATAGCCGTATGTCCTCTGACGAGTCTCTAGTGGTCTTTAGCCGAATGTCCTCTGACGAGTCTCTAGTGGTCTATAGCCGTATGTCCTCTGACGAGTCTCTAGTGGTCTATAGCCGAATGTCCTCTGACGAGTCTCTAGTGGTCTATAGCTTAATGTCCTCTGACGAGTCTCTAGTGGTCTATAGCCGAATGTCCTCTGACGAGTCTCTAGTGGTCTATAGCCGAATGTCCTCTGACGAGTCTCTAGTGGTCTATAGCCGTATGTCCTCTGACGAGTCTCTAGTGGTCTATAGCCGAATGTCCTCTGACGAGTATCCACTTATCAAAACAAGTCTAAATATCTGCATTTAAAAAATGTCTTTGATAACCTTGAAATAACACGATTTCTTATCATCTGCAGTAACATTTTTTTTCTAAGTTTCTGTCAGTATATCCAATTGTTTCCGATATGAGGCAGGGGCGGCTTTAGGCATAGGCAAACTAGGCAGCCGCCTAGGGCCTCCGATTAGTCCCATCATTAGTGGGGTCCTCGCACAAGAATCTTTCCAAATTTATTTGTATTTTTCCATTACATTTAGGACCACCAAATTCAATTCGCCTAGGGCCTCCAATTCCATTACTATTAGGCCGACCCTGTATGAGGCATGTCCAATTCAAGTTTTCATAGGTCAAGAATTGATAATTGTGTGTGCTGTCACAAATAAAACTCATGACAACTTTATTGTATGTGAATATTTTATAAGTCAATTCAAACTGCATACAAAGAATTTAGCGCCAAAGAAATGAGAGGAAGAAAAAAAGTTTATGTGGGTGCGGTGGGAGGGGGATAATTCAAAAATAAATAATAATCATAAAAAAAATACAGCTAAAGATTTAAGTATAGTTATTGTTGGCTTTAAAAAATATATGAATTGAGGTTCTCAAGGCTTTGAACAAACCACCGGAAAGAGAGCCACAAAGGTTTAAGAAAGTCACAGGTAGACTGCTGAGCATCAATTCCCAGATTACCTATACTCCGTGGTACATTTTTGTTTTCTATTTTCGAGAACGCGATGCTCTAACTAACCCGATTTAATAAATCATTGGTTTTATTTGTTTTTCATTTATTATTTATTACTGAGAGTTTCAGCCACAATGATATGTCTTAACTTGCCAGCACTAAAATCTACAACACTAGATATTTGGATATGTGCCAAAATTCAAACATCAAACAATACGAGAAAAACGATTCGTAACACTGGGTCAGGAAAAGTAAGTGAAACAACGTTGTTTTTTTAAGCGGTGTTTAAACACAATTTAACCAAATGTCTGCAAATTTTATCGATTAAAAAAAATCAGATGGATAAGACTTTTATGTGATACTTAACAAAGGTCGTCGACATTCAGCCATACACAGTGATACGTGGACAAGCAGGAGTTGGCTCACAAATATGAGCCATACACAGTGATACGTGGACAAGCAGGAGTTGGCTCACAAATATGAGCCATACACAGTGATACGTGGACAAGCAGGAGTTGGCTCACAAATATGTCAGCTTTCGTATTCTACAAAAAAACCTGATGCATATGGGAAATCTCCGCAAATCTGAGATAACTATACACAAAACTTTTACATCTCCACAAATCTGAGGTAAATAGACAAATTTGGGATGACTGCCACATCTTGGATGACACCTCAAATCTGTGATAGCTCTACAAATCTGGGAATGACTATAAAATCTGAGACAGACGCAAATCTGGGACATCTTCAAAAAATTTAG
Source organism: Ampullaceana balthica (assembly GCA_944989445.1). Taxonomy (NCBI): domain Eukaryota; kingdom Metazoa; phylum Mollusca; class Gastropoda; family Lymnaeidae; genus Ampullaceana; species Ampullaceana balthica. Next base: position 62,259 of record CALYLW010000278.1, read on the forward strand.
TTTCTTCGAATTTACAACTACTCTTTCAAATAATTCTTTCAGACAAAAACAGTTGGACACAATACGTGAACTCCCCACCTCACATATAGTTGAGCATAATCTATGGATTCTATTAACTCACTTCAACTTGATATAAATAATATGTGTCCCTACCCGCCCCATTCCTTTTTTTTTCTATGCTGGCAGAAAATCACTTTAAATTTTCCACGGCGCTAAACTGCATCAATAATATATTTGCGTCTGCAATAGCATGAATATTAAAATGTTGTAATAATATAATAGAAAAGATTACACAGCAAACGAGCTGGTTTGTAGGAATGTCATTCAGCTAAGATGTTGGGATTATTTAATTTTTTTATATTAAATTTTAACGTATGATATTTCATTTCAAAAGTGTTACAGGCCTCGCGTTACCTGTTCGTCGACACTTTCGTAATTTATTTTAAAGACCACATCGTACAAGACTTACTAGGTTCATGTTAATCCGTGAGTGAAGCCCCAGAATGCCATCTTACAATCCTCGCGCTCATGAATTTTAAAGTACTTGTTACGAGAAATGATCCGCATTTCTAAAATAAAACTTAAAAGCCGTGCTTAAAATCTCCATAAGTGTACAACAGAATTATTTATTCGCACAATTCCTCCTTGTTAAAATAAGTGATTTAAAAACAACAGACATCCCAGGAACAGAGGTCTAAAAACACACTACACATCTGTGAGCTTTGGTTAAGATCAACTCTTAGCAGTTGTGTTACAACAATTCACGTTTTGTGATGTGATTTTTGGAGTGTGTAGCACGGCATAAGGACTGTTGTACTGACATGTCTTTGTTGATGCTGATTTGTAAACAAGCAGAACTGAATAAAATATGAAGAGCAAAAATAAAATGGGAGCTGCAGTGTGTTGTGTTACTAATTGTTATCGTTTGTTTAAAATATTTCTTATTGTTGATGTTCTTGTTCTGAATGGCAATGAGCCGTTGAATTTCTTAAGTAAAAAAAATTTTTTGAGAGTTAAATGGATGGATGCTTTTGAGAAAGACATATGGCTACTAGGGGTCCGGATATTGACGTAAAAAGCTACAGATCGCCGCGAATGTGGGATAGTGACTGATCAGGCCAGGGAAACACACGGGCGTTACCCGTCAAAATGGCCTCGACATAACGGCCCCGGTCAAAACAGTCTCAGACAATTTTTTTACATTTCTTAACGTAAAATTTACATCTTTTTGTGTGCATTTTAAGCTTTTGTAAACTTGTTCATCCTTAAAAAATTGTAAAATTATATCTTGTGATGTTATTAGATTCTTTTTTCTCAACAAACAGCCGTAACTTGATACAATATCGAGTAACTGTTATTATATTCAGATCGCCGCGAATGTAGGACAGTGACTGATTAGGCCAGGAAGCCACACGGACTGTAGCGCAAAATATGATGGGAAAATTTTTGTTTTGCGTTAATTTGTTTCAGCAGTTTTTGCTTTACTCATATAAAGATCCCACCAGACGACCTGCCAATTGATGGATAATTATGTAACAAAAGTTTATGCCAAATAGTTTTCGGAGAGTGCGGATGTAGTTTATGGAAAAGTGTCAAAGGAATGTTGTAGGTGATTGAATAACGGTAGCTTGTATACAACTGTAAAACGGATTTCTTGAATAATTAGATACATTGTGTCCTTAAAAAATCTTTTGAAATTAATGTAAACTTATAATAAAGTCTATTACCCATGCGGCGCTTACAAGAACCTGTTTTATCAATTTTTCTATAAGATCATTTAGTCCTCACAATATTCCACCCTTATCCGGAAATCTTTACATGAACATTTTTTATCACCATGATGTTTATTTTGCCGTAAACATGTTATAGCAATTTTGTATTCTTCGCTGAGTACCATTTTGTCATAACGGTCGGTTTTTTTAAATTTATTAATTTGTTTATTTTTTTTTAACCTAATAACTATTCAATAAGGTATAGCACTGTGAATGCATTTGGGAAAAAACCTTTATGCGCATTTATATTAATTGGTCAAAAGTCGAATATTACGAACTGTGTTTGTACTTTGTATTGTATGAGTTATTGAACGTAACAACATGTTAGTTATGAAAGAAGCGGACTCTAAAATATGTGTGTAAAACGTTGTTCATGTTAGTTTATTAACGGTCTTGTCTTATCTATACAGACGCTCCTTCTATGCAGAAGATAGTTGCGTCCACAGACCATGACAGATGATCTGTTTTGGCAATAATAGTATCAACGACTGCCATGGATAGTGATAAAATGATTTTATTGTGTTAGATGGTATTAAATTTGTTCAATGTGTATTGAATTATTTTATAGTGTGAGGTGGTATAAAATTGTTCAATTTACATTGAATGATATTCTATATATTTCCTTTACATTAGTTGAAATTCGACATTTGAAATAAAAATATATCAACAGCGGGGAAATAAGAATATTATTGTTTGAATTCTTATTTATTATTGATTTTCGGAGTTCAACAAGAGGAGATCACGTTCTCTTCTATTCATGTCTGTTTTCAAGTGTGAGACACGCCCACAAAAGCTCCCTTCCTTTGTCAGTGACCAGTAGTAAAGTTAAGTTGTTTTTAAATTGATATTTTTGCTCTAAAGTGGCAACAGAAATAATGAAAACCTTGAGTTGAAGTGAACACACATCTATAGATGAAAACATTGTGCTAGAGTTACCACAGAAATAATGTACCAATTTAAACTCAATAATCAAGAAAATGAAAATGGTATTTAGAGAAATAATTTTAATAACCAACTAAACGTTTACCAACCGAGACATTGCAAACATAGCCTGAAACCAATTTAGATAGGTCCTGAAGAATCATACTGAAATACACGCACTACAAGTGCCACCAAGGATGCTCTTAACAGACTCGTTTATCATTAAAACAAACATTTTGATAAATTAAGTTATGTTTTTATAGAAAATGTAGTTGTTTATTTAGTGAGCATGTTTATTAACCTAGCGCGTTTGTTTATATAGTAAGTAATTTTTGTCCCCAAGATCTTTAAATAAAATAGACTCCTTATATAAATTTAATAAAACATCTATGAAAGAAAAAGTAATGTATTCTTATTATTTCGTGTTGATCAGTCCTTGAATTGCATCGCCACTAATATTCGATTAATAATATAAATTATGATTGACCACTACTCATAGTATAGTGTTAACTAAACGAATTCCGGAGTTTTAAATATCATTACTGTCAAGAAAATGATTATTTTCATGACGACACTACTGATATATTTATGTTCAAGTATTATTCAAAAACACACTTTCAAAACTCGATTTACTGTGCTCAAAGTTTCTCTAGTTTGTCGTTACTTGGTTCCAACATTAAAGGCCGATCAATGACACGCCTCTGTATAAAGGAAAAAGGGCCAGCATCACTGACCATTTGTCAACAATTACGAAAACGCACAACATTTCACTTGCCCAGTCCAATTTATTATTGAATTAAATGGTATTAAGTCACTAATTTTATAACTTTAAAAAACAAACTACATTGAACAATTTTCAAAATGCAACTTAATAACCAGTGACATTTTGGATAAAAGTCCCTGGAAATATCAATGGTCATTGAATGTTTCGGACATGACATTCATGAAGTTTTGGTGACCAATGTTCCACATCAGAAGTGATCACCATTGTCAGAACGACTCCAATAGAGTCGCAGTTTCAACGGAAACATAATAATAATTGACATAAATAATGTCTTTACATCGAAATCAGTGGTAACATAATAACACTACACTACTTAAAATAAATAGGTCCTATTAAAGTATTTTAGAAAAACAATATCCGTGATGAATAGTTTAAATTTAACCATTTTTTTAATGAATTAGTTTAGACTAACCAGATTTCTTATAATTTATGTTGTTAAGAACAACCAGTTTTCTTAATGAAAAAGTAGTTTTCTTGTTCAAATAATCACCATTATGTTGTTTCAAATGTTATATCCCACCCCGCACAATCAAGTCTAATGAAGAAGATATTTGACCAAAAGTTCATCTCAACTTACCTTGCACTGTACCGCTCCCACATAAACAGAATATCCCGTTAGCAACCGGTCTTGAATTTACTGACTCCATTGCACAAATTAATCCGTCAATTTCCTTCAACACTGATCGAAAAAAACCTACTTAAAACTGTGCGCGACATCGACGTGACGTTTGGAGATGGGACAAACTTGCACGCGCCCAGCCAGAGAGGATGATCAGTTAAATTCTAAGCTAAGAGCCGTGTGAAGACCTCATCCAATACTACAGCTAACAAGCTATAAACCAACCATGCGCAGCTAAAATCTAAGGCATAGGTCGTGTGAAAACATCAGTTTTCTAGCTAAGAAACAACTAGTGAAGAAACGCCTATGCAGTGAAGATTGTGAATTATATCACAGCTATAGTTGATGTGCGGATGTTCAAAATCGTCAACAAAATCTGATCAGTTATATGTATCGGGATATTACAGCCCGTTGGACGCTGAACCATACAATTTTTCTTTCTTAAAATAAATGAAACTTTATAGATAATGTATTTGTTAATTTTTCTTTCTTTTTTTTTAAAAATGAAAACTATCACGGGACCACGAAGGAATTTAATTTATTAAATAATCCAGAAAATCATATCCAGAGCCACGTTCAAACAATCACAGATTGCGAAGACGATCAAACAATCCTAAGTGAGAGTTTATTCCAAGTACCAGAAATAACTTGCAAATATCTTTAATTATGCGTTGAAATTTTAAAAAAATAATAAAAGAGTGCGACAAATTTTTAAAAAAATTTAAGACAAAAACAAAGTGAAGAATTGTATAGAATGGACCACAACTTACGAAATGGTTGAAAGGCCGGCCTTGCTCCTTATACGTACTCCGTCTATCGGCTAGTATCTTTCTATGCTCGCTGTTTAGCCCAGTTATCACCTGCGAGATTTGATAAGCTCCTCTATATGGAAAATGAAAATCCCGAGATGACGCTCCACTCCAGCGAGGCCCGGGCCTGATATTGCGGGCTGGGACGTGTACAAGTAGACCCGCGATGGGATAACAGAACACTTGGCACCCCCCCTCCCCTGCCCACCCACCCACCTCAACCCACCAGCAGGTTTCCACCACTGCGACTATCCTGCGATATTGTTTCTCTTAATTTGAGCAGGGGCGGATGCTTTGACAATGTTTTCGAAGGGTGCGTTATTCTCTGTATGATTTTAGTCATATTTAACACCAGTTCAAGTTTATTTCTAGTTTGTTTTGTGTAGTTTGGTGGATGGGAGGTGGGGGTCAAAGGTTAAATGGTGAGAAAGTTTTGTGTTTTTATTCGTGTGTTTAAGATCCAACAGCCAACAGTACGATTGGCCGTGTGCTGCACGGTGGGTGTCGGAGGTCCAAAGTCACAAGCCAAACGTCGAGATATCGTTAATGCCACGCAAGATAAACGCAATCTGACGTTATCAATATACGATACGCCTTATTATCGGCGGGAGATGTGGCAAGTGGTCGAGCCTACGAGAGGACCCTGGTTTTCGCGTTGTGTTTGTAGGCCGTAGTTAGTACAGCCCGTGAGCATGGCGGAAACACGAAATGTTGCCTGGGATTGGGGGGCGTGTCTCCGCTGGGAGAGTAACGTTTCCCTGAGTAATGGGAGAGAATTCCTTTAGACAATGGACACTTATCTTTCTTGGTGTAACTTTGTCTCAGATATAATTGCTCTGCTGTAAATCATTTTGAACGTGTACATTTTTAAAATAAATATGATAACATTTTATAAAAATTAAGAGAACAAACAATACAAGAAATAAAGAAGGCTGTAAAATACGCAACTTGTTCGAATTTTTAAAATTTTATTTAATGAAAAACAAAAATACTGGCATACAATTCATCGTGTGTCTATAGTGTCGATGGAAAAAAATGAAAAATGAAAACATAGTCTCGTAACAAAAACGTTCATTTTCAAAGCAGGGAACTTCATAAGGCGTTTTCTCGATTATATAGTAAACGTTGAACGATGCAACACTTGAAGTCCTCTGAAGAAAAATGACTTAAAACACAAGAGTTAGGGCTCTAGGCTCTCATGATCAACACAAGAGTTAGGGCTCTAGGCTCTCATGATCAACACAAGAGTTAGGGCTCTAGGCTCTCATGATCAACACAAGGGTTAGGGCTCTAAACTCTCGTGATCAACACAAGAGTTAGGGCTCTAGGCTCTCATGATCAACACAAGAGTTAGGGCTCTAGGCTCTCATGATCAACACAAGAGTTAGGGCTCTAGGCTCTCATGATCAACACAAGGGTTAGGGCTCTAAACTCTCGTGATCAACACAAGAGTTAGGGCTCTAAACTCTCGTGATCAACACAAGAGTTAGGGCTCTAAACTCTCGTGATCAACACAAGGGTTAGGGCTCTAAACTCTCGTGATCAACACAAGAGTTAGGGCTCTAAACTCTCATGATCAACACAAGTGTTAGGGCTCTAAACTCTCGTGATCAACACAAGAGTTAGGGCTCTAAACTCTCGTGATCAACACAAGAGTTAGGGCTCTAAACTCTCATGATCAACACAAGGGTTAGGGCTCTAAACTCTCGTGATCAACACAAGAGTTAGGGCTCTAAACTCTCATGATCAACACAAGAGTTAGGGCTCTAAACTCTCATGATCAACACAAGAGTTAGGGCTCTAAACTCTCATGATCAACACAAGAGTTAGGGCTCTAAACTCTCATGATCAACACAAGAGTTAGGGCTCTAAACTCTCATGATCAACACAAGAGTTAGGGCTCTAAACTCTCATGATCAACACAAGAGTTAGGGCTCTAAACTCTCATGATCAACACAAGAGTTAGGGCTCTAAACTCTCATGATCAACACAAGAGTTAGGGCTCTAAACTCTCATGATCAACACAAGAGTTAGGGCTCTAAACTCTCATGGTCAACACAAGAGTTAGGGTTCTAAACTCTCGTGATCAACACAAGAGTTAGGGCTCTAAACTCTCGTGATCAACACAAGAGTTAGGGCTCTAAACTCTCGTGATCAACACAAGAGTTAGGGCTCTAAACTCTCGTTATCAACACAAGAGTTAGGGCTCTAAACTCTCATGATCAACACAAGAGTTAGGGCTCTAAACTCTCGTTATCAACACAAGAGTTAGGGCTCTAAACTCTCATGATCAACACAAGAGTTAGGGCTCTAAACTCTCATGATCAACACAAGAGTTAGGGCTCTAAACTCTCATGATCAACACAAGGGTTAGGGCTCTAAACTCTCGTTATCAACACAAGAGTTAGGGCTCTAAACTCTCATGATCAACACAAGAGTTAGGGCTCTAAACTCTCATGATCAACACAAGAGTTAGGGCTCTAAACTCTCGTTATCAACACAAGAGTTAGGGCTCTAAACTCTCATGATCAACACAAGAGTTAGGGCTCTAAACTCTCATGATCAACACAAGAGTTAGGGCTCTAAACTCTCGTTATCAACACAAGAGTTAGGGCTCTAAACTCTCATGATCAACACAAGAGTTAGGGCTCTAAACTCTCGTTATCAACACAAGAGTTAGGGCTCTAAACTCTCATGATCAACACAAGAGTTAGGGCTCTAAACTCTCATGATCAACACAAGAGTTAGGGCTCTAAACTCTCGTTATCAACACAAGAGTTAGGGCTCTAAACTCTCATGATCAACACAAGAGTTAGGGCTCTAAACTCTCATGATCAACACAAGAGTTAGGGCTCTAAACTCTCATGATCAACACAAGAGTTAGGGCTCTAAACTCTCGTTATCAACACAAGAGTTAGGGCTCTAAACTCTCATGATCAACACAAGAGTTAGGGCTCTAAACTCTCATGATCAACACAAGAGTTAGGGCTCTAAACTCTCATGATCAACACAAGAGTTAGGGCTCTAAACTCTCGTTATCAACACAAGAGTTAGGGCTCTAAACTCTCATGATCAACACAAGAGTTAGGGCTCTAAACTCTCATGATCAACACAAGAGTTAGGGCTCTAAACTCTCATGATCAACACAAGAGTTAGGGCTCTAAACTCTCGTTATCAACACAAGAGTTAGGGCTCTAAACTCTCATGATCAACACAAGAGTTAGGGCTCTAAACTCTCGTTATCAACACAAGAGTTAGGGCTCTAAACTCTCATGATCAACACAAGAGTTAGGGCTCTAAACTCTCATGATCAACACAAGAGTTAGGGCTCTAAACTCTCATGATCAACACAAGAGTTAGGGCTCTAAACTCTCATGATCAACACAAGAGTTAGGGCTCTAAACTCTCATGATCAACACAAGAGTTAGGGCTCTAAACTCTCGTTATCAACACAAGAGTTAGGGCTCTAAACTCTCATGATCAACACAAGAGTTAGGGCTCTAAACTCTCATGATCAACACAAGAGTTAGGGCTCTAAACTCTCGTTATCAACACAAGAGTTAGGGCTCTAAACTCTCATGATCAACACAAGAGTTAGGGCTCTTAACTCTCATGATCAACACAAGAGTTAGGGCTCTAAACTCTCGTTATCAACACAAGAGTTAGGGCTCTAAACTCTCATGATCAACACAAGAGTTAGGGCTCTAAACTCTCGTGATCAACACAAGAGTTAGGGCTCTAAACTCTCATGATCAACACAAGAGTTAGGGCTCTAAACTCTCATGATCAACACAAGAGTTAGGGCTCTAAACTCTCGTTATCAACACAAGAGTTAGGGCTCTAAACTCTCATGATCAACACAAGAGTTAGGGCTCTACACTCTCGTTATCAACACAAGAGTTAGGGCTCTAAACTCTCATGATCAACACAAGAGTTAGGGCTCTAAACTCTCATGATCAACACAAGAGTTAGGGCTCTAAACTCTCATGATCAACACAAGAGTTAGGGCTCTAAACTCTCGTTATCAACACAAGAGTTAGGGCTCTAAACTCTCATGATCAACACAAGAGTTAGGGCTCTAAACTCTCGTTATCAACACAAGAGTTAGGGCTCTAAACTCTCATGATCAACACAAGAGTTAGGGCTCTAAACTCTCGTTATCAACACAAGAGTTAGGGCTCTAAACTCTCATGATCAACACAAGAGTTAGGGCTCTAAACTCTCATGATCAACACAAGAGTTAGGGCTCTAAACTCTCATGATCAACACAAGAGTTAGGGCTCTAAACTCTCGTTATCAACACAAGAGTTAGGGCTCTAAACTCTCGTGATCAACACAAGAGTTAGGGCTCTAAACTCTCATGATCAACACAAGAGTTAGGGCTCTAAACTCTCGTTATCAACACAAGAGTTAGGGCTCTAAACTCTCATGATCAACACAAGGGTTAGGGCTCTAAACTCTCGTGATCAACACAAGAGTTAGGACTCTAAACTCTCGTGATCAACACAAGAGTTAGGGCTCTAAACTCTCATGGTCAACATCCTGACAAGACAAACGTCTTTAAGACTCAGTCAACCACGTGACCTAATTGTCGCAGTATGTAAAACCAAAATAAGACTGCCACCAACCCAACGCGTGTGATATTTGAGTTAGTGTTTATAAAATAGATGAATTCAGAAGTCATGACTCATTCCTGCTATATAAGACACATCCACTGAACTCCAAGAATTGAAAACGGTCGTTTCTCTACTAAACATGCACTTTGTCCTTCAAATTATTTGGCTTCAAAATATGTTCACCTACTTCAGTGGGTGTAGCTTGGGTAGCAGTTAAAAAAATTATTTTGGGTTTTCTACATTATTGTCTTTATCCTGTTCATTCAAATAAATTAGTTGATCATATTAGCACAATCAAGATTTTAAACAAATTTGAGTAGCGATGTTGTTGTTTGGGTTAGAGGCTTAACATCTAAGGCCACATGTCCTGCGATATCCAACATAAAAGTTACGTCATTGTATCATTTCTATTTACAACAGAACACCTAAAAATATTATACTTATACGCCATCACTTATACGCATCTTCCCGAAGCTAAAAATTAAAATCAGCTAAAAAAATATTATTTTTTAAATTAAAAAAAAAGGATTTTTCTAGGGAGAAAAGCGATTACTTCATGAATTTTTTAAAATATGAGTAGCAAAATAAATTGTTAATTTTTTTATTATAATTATTAATTAGTTTATAACATATACCATTTACCTATATTTTGAGAGTACCTTAGCTCTGTTGAACCAGCCCACATATATTCAATTGTGCTTTAATACTGTATGAATTAGACCCTTTGAAAGTTACTAAAATGTTTAACTAGGATTGATGTTTACTTGGATCGCACAGCAAATGAATATAGTAACAGAGTTGAGGGCTACTGAACATATAATATATATTTTTTTAAATGCTGAAAATACCACTGTTAACAATCGTCGGAATATAAATTGCCATTCAACTCAGTTCAAAAAATACTTTATCAAGTAACACCTTTATTAAACCCCGTCAACCCGTATACGCCAACCCATTAAGGCACTTCCTTCTACACATCAACTCATCTTTAGTAGCGGCAACCCGTCTCTGTTGTCACTATCTATTCTGAAACACACTTATCCTTTAAATCGAAGGGAACATATATGTAGTACTCATTCGTTGGACTCCCCATCTTTATCATGCACCTTCTTCTGTGCAAGGCAATATTTGGCCGTGTCTGTACTCTTCGACCTCTGTTTTTAGCATCGAAGCGCAGACTTCACATTTAGCCTCCTTATCTAGGTCACCCATGACATCTCCATAGACAATCATTTACATCAGCCCCCTGCCCCATCCTTATAACCAACTACCGCAAATTCAGCATTTCCGGCTACCTTGACATACCTCATTAATCCCATCTCTCTCACCAACTTCGTCAAAATACCGCAACTTAGCATCTCCGGCTACCTCAACACACCATATTTACCCCATCTTTAACACAAACTTCCTCAAAATACCCCAAACTTAGGATCTCCTGCTACCTCAACACACCATATTCACCCCATCTTTAACATCAACTTCCTCAAAATACCCCAAACTTAGCATCTCCTGCTACCTCAACACACCATATTCACCCCATCTTTAACATCAACTTCCTCAAAATACCCCAAACTTAGCATCTCAGCTACCTCAACACAGCTCATTTACCACTTCCCCCTTACTGTAGACCCGCCTCTCTTTAAGGCCTTTAGTTTTGCTGCTCCAGAGAGAAGCACTCTTTGGCGTATCTCCGACCCCACCCCCACCCCACCCCCAGCCGTGAGATAACGGTGGCCAGGAAAATGAAGAGGGCGACCAATAAAATCCCTGCTATCACGCCAGCCCACTTAGATGTATTAAAATCTTCTAACGTTCTTACGGAGCTCAGCTTTTTTCCCCCCTTCGTGATATATTTCAGTGCACGCCTTGTGCACTTCCTAACATCCGATCTTGCGCTTCCTTTACAGAAGAACTCGATGATAATGTTGGGGAAAAACATCATTTTTGACATTATGTTAGCTGTAACAGATGTTAACAGTTAAACGTTTCATTAATTCAATTTTGAAAGTTTGGTTTGTTCAATCTTTTAGAAGTCGTTGTTTACTTCTGTTACTTAGATAAAATCATCAAGGAAATTAACCCTAATATGAACATTTGGGTAGCACACATGTCAACAAAAGTGTTAGAAATAATTAAGAAGAAGAAAAAATTTAATTCAATTCAGTAATAAATTATAAAAAAATAAAACAGGATTTTTATTTCACGATTTCGTTACACCGTCCCACCAAGATGTTTAATTTGTTATTTATAAATTATTCATTTCCTAGTTTGATTTTTTGTTTTTAATTTTATACATATATATATATATTATAAGCCAACCTAGAGATCTCTTGTGCACCATTCCATGATATTTGGTGGGTACTTCACAAGATTGATTGGTGCATATTCACACGATCTCGTTGTACGCACTTACATGAAACTTGGTGCGTACTTACATGATCTTATGGTGTGTACATCCATGACCTCTTGGAGCGTACTTCCATGACCTCTTGGCGCGCATTTCCATAATCTCTTGTTGAGTACTTCCACGATATCAGTCGTGCGTACTTTCGTGATTTCTTGGTGCGTACTTCCATAATCTCTTCGGTACGTACTTCCACGATCTCGTCATCTATACACGGGTCATCATCCCTTCATTTCCAACCAATGACTCAAACATTGGTTAATTTAAGTTTGCTCAAATCAAACAGTTCATATCCAGTAGTTTTTATATCCAGCGGTTCATATTTAGTTGTTCATTACCAAAGTAAAAAATGCATTTGTTTATAATAAGGAGTTAATTGTTTTGTTTTTCAGACTTGTGTAATGTGGTATCATGTGAGCTAAACCTGTTTTACATCTAGGGATAAATGTTAAACATTTGTATCAAGCGTTTCTGGGTCTCTAACAGGGTTTCGCTAACGAGGTTCGAGATGACGTATTCTGGCAAGTGCCTAAATAGCAACTAATAATAGACGTAAAATAAGGGTTCATATCCACGGATGTATATATATATATATATATATATATATATATATATATATATATCTGTATATGTGTGTACATGTATATATATATATATATATATATATATATATATATATATATATATATATATATACATGGGATAGTGTCACAGAGTCCGGTGGAAAAAAAACAACTGTTATTTACCAACTACGAAAAAAATCAAACCATGCAATTGCATAGTTAACGCCGATCGACTCCCACCCCCCCCCCTTTTTTTTTCCTGGGCCACGTCGCGGCAGCTGAAAAATTAAATCTGGACACACCAAACACACGTAGCTAAACAAAAGTCGATGTAGTAGTAGGACGAGCTTGTGTTATCTGTGGCTGTAGAGATGGAGCCGTGGCGATGTTATCAGTGCCAAGTACTCTTCATCTCTCTAGTCGGTCGCTAGATAACTCAGAGAGTTGGTAAGAGAAGTAACCGGGACAGAGGGAGAAGGAGGGGACAGAGGGAGGGGGGAGGACAGACAGGAACAATAAGAGTCTGATTAAGAGGCATGGGAGTTATTGGGTCAAGGTTATAGTAGGTGACACAGAGGAGTGGGAAGGTGAGGACGGTGAGGAGACAACATAGAGAGAAAGTTCTGCTGTGTGGTCGATTGGGTGGAGGTTTCAGAGAAAGAGTAGGGAGAAATCGAAAAATCAGAGAGATGAGGGAAGCTGCGGAAAATAAGTGAAACGAAGAGTTTTGGACAGGGAACTGGACTTCTTACAAAAAATTGTTGAGGAATGGTTAAACAGTCCGTTAAACAGACCATTGGTACGCCAGTCGAGCGCGCTGTCACTCGACCACCGCGTCCCCCGCGCTATGTATAACGAATTGGAATTTAACCCTAAAAAGTTCGTCAAAATAGGTTAAAGTTGATGAAGTTTATTCCGCTGTAAATCAGTATCGATATCTGCTCGAACTAATTATCTTGTAAACTTTAGTATTGATTATGATTTAAAGACAGGTAACAAAGTCCTTTCAATTTAAAGAAAGGTAACAATGTCCTTTCAATTTAAAGACAGGTAACAATGTCCTTTCAATGTACGGATATAAGAGAAGTAAGCAATTTGAAAAATTTCCCAATTTTTTAAAATATAAATTTAATCGTCTCTCTCCTGCTTCAACAGTTAGATTCCAGTCTACCTTTTTCAAAACAATGAGAGGTCCAACTGCAGCTGTGCCACTCTTTAGGACAGTGGTTGGAAGAAAATTAAAGAGAAGGACTTCCTGCTGCATGCATACTGTAATTTTCACCACTTTTATATAGTTTTATATATATCGTTTTATATAGAATAAAAAATTGTGAAAGTTATAGTATATTAATCTATTATTATTATGTTTTTTTTAAATTTTAAATGACGAAAATAAGATTTACAATTTCCTAAACGTACATTTAAAGATTTTGAAAGTTTGGTCACATTAAGATAATGTAAATATGGATAATAATTATGTGACTCGACCAAGTTCAATAACTTATATAAGGATTTTATTTTTTAAATTTTAAACGTTTAGGTGAGCAGGGGAGAAGCAGCGCTATTTGTCATGCCTCATTACCCGGGTCACATCAGGTAATAACTGATAGCATTAGTGTGTATGTGTGTGTAGTCATATCTGATAGTATTAGTGTAATATGTATGGGAGTAAAGTGTTAAGCAATCTTTGTTAGGACTCAACATATTTATGAAGCTGTTTTTGATGTTGTCAATTGTTGCTGTAATTGTTCATTGTTTTTTTTTCGTTGTTATTGTTGTTCATTTTATGCTGTTGTTATTCTTGATGGTGTTACTTTAATGTTAATTACATGTGTTTATTTATTTTGCCTTCGCTAAAAAAAAATTGTTTTTCTTGTTTGTTTGATCCATTGCAGTGGTTTTTAGAGTAGGCTAATGTTTTGGCTTCTCTTTGTTTAACTTCGTTGCAATTGTGTTTGTTCGTTGTTTTTATTTTGTTTTATTTTTTAAAAATATTTGTAGTTGAAAATTTGTTTGTAATTTTCTAGTATTGTTTACATATATTTTTTTTAAAAAAGAAACCAACAACTAGTTACGTCAGAAAGCCAAACGCACGTAATTAGTTGTGTAATTGACTAGGGGAGATTAGGGCACCCCGTGGGCACTTTCATCTTTTTTTTTATTAACAAAAGTTCTAACAACTGCAGAAATGTTTAAATGGATCGAGAGAGCGCTACAAAAAGATACCACGTAGTCCCCTCCACCCCGACCCCAACCACAGAATCGCCACTTCCGCGCACACTCACTTCCTTACTCGCAGACAAACAAACAACAAAAAACCACTGACACACTGAATGCCAGACATACATTTTGGATCTAACTAGAGTCTATCTGGCACCATGTCATATATATATAACGTATATCAGCTTCCGAGATACTCCGCGTACATAAATCCCCGAGCGAGCCATCTGATTCATCTCGTGGCGGTTATCTCATACAAATGGACCAACGAAAGGGAAATCTTGACTTCCTTTATCTCAACAAATGAACCAATGAAAGGGAAATCTCGACTTCCTTTTGTATACATCACCTGATTATGACGTCACAGTACCGAGATGTCATGCTCAAACCGAGGCTGTTAGTCTGGCTTTCGCCACAATCAAACGGAAAAAAAGTGTGTCCGCCTCTGATTTAGATGACGAAAGCGAAAATATGCAAGGGCGTAGGTAGGGGGTAACGGGCGGTATGTACCGGGAGACATTTTTTTATTTCTTTGAATAAAGTAGCGGCATACTGGAGCCCCAAATAACGAGAACAGGATTTCAACGGAAAAAAGAGCTCTCTTTTGTGTACCCTAATTCGGGCTAACAACAGGCGCGCACTTCCTATACTTCTAACCTTAAACCCCTTCCCCTCCAAATTTTATACACATACACTCTTAAGAAAGCCTAGTTAATATTAAATTTTTTTTTAAATATCTTGGTGATGTTTGAGTAAAGTCAGAAAACATTTTCAAATGAGCAATACGATGTCACATTTCCAGCACATTTTGGAAATGATGTTAAACTTTGCTTATTTTCAGTCAAGAGTAGACATTTCAGAGGATAGACAAACACACAAAGTTGACAGCCACACTTACTATATCAATCGTACCCTTAATAACTCCTCCCTCCCCAAACTATACCCTGAACTATACCCTAAACTCTAAAATATACCCTAAACTAAACTATATAGTTATACTTTAAATTCTAAATTATATACTGAACTAATGCCCTTATATCAAGATGGAATTTCGGAAATACTCTCTAAATATGTTTAATTATTGAAAAGACCAACAATTAAAAGACGGCCATGCATTTTCTCCGGTATTTTCCCCACAGTAAACTTAGAATGAACTTAATGAGCTCACCCCTCCATGCTGAGGGAACGGGAGGATCATATGTATAGCACCGTCTGATAAAACTGGAGGCTAAATCAAACCGTCCATGATTGCCACGGATAGCTTTAACATAATATAATATCTTTGCCGAGGTTTGGAGGAGCGTTTTTCTCAAATCATTGGATCTTTCTGTCGCGGATCGAGAAAATGTAACTTAAGAAATTGAGAATATAGCAATGTAATTAAAGAATTTATGAAAAACACATGTTGGGTTGGTCTTTTTCACAACCTTGCTGCACACATAGAAATCTTTCAAGTCCTTGCTTCAGGAGTTACTGAAAAAAAGAAAACAGACAATTACACGTACTATAACATAGATATAGGTAACATAGATATAGATAACATAGATATAGATAACATAGATATAACTAGGTCCTATTACTTGATCATCTTTATTTTCTATTTGAGTTTTTTGTTTGTTATATTTGAATTAACGCTGGGCAATTTACCCCGCACTATAAAAATGTGTCTCTCGTGGGCAAGCATCCCCTTCACCCCCAATTGTTACGCCACTGGCTGAGCTTATGATTGTTGAATTTCAATAATCATACACAAATGAATGTAGCAAAATGTGTATTCTGGGACATAATCGATAATATTTTTAAAAAACAGTAAATAAAAAGAACCCGTAAAAAAACAAGTTTTTGACTATAAATCCTTTATGTACGAGACATATAACTAAAAGAATGTTCATTATAATACGCAGCGCAAGACAATCCAAAAATACAAAATTTTAGTTATGTCTCGTAAAACGTGTTTAATATAATGCGCACCGATCGGGAATATACTTTTAAAAAGTATTCTCAATATAATACGCACCAAATCGCGCAGCAGGAAAGTATTAATAAAAAGGTCGTTCAGTATAATACGCACCGCGACGCTCTATCTCAAAAATGAACATGATACATAGAGATAAATAAAATAATCTAAAAATTCAATAATTTATTTACAGTACATGCGATCGATCTGAAATTTTTATACATCGTTTTTATTACTCGCACAAAACTGCCTGCAAAATTTCAGCTCACTTGCTTACGAGGAAGTGCCTTAAAAATCGATCCAAATTTTATCCGGCAAACAAGCAAGCAGTCTGGTGTACCAGACACCACGAGTTAATATAAAGGATTTAAAAACCAAGTTTTTGACTATAAATCCTTTATGTACGAGACCTAACTAAAAGAATGTTCATTATAATACGCAGCGCAAGACAATCCAAAAATACAAAATTGTAGTAATGTGTCCTAAAACATGTTTAATATAATGCGCACCGATCGGGAATATACTTTTAAAAAGTATCTTCAATATAATACGCACCTTACCGCGCGACGGGAGAGGTTGTTCAATATAATACGCAACACGACACTCTAGCTAAAAACTTAACATTTTACATAGAGATAAATAAAGATAATCTAAAAATTCATTAATTTTATTTCACTACATTCGATCAATCTGAAATTTTGATACGTCATTTTTATCATCGGCACGGCACGAGTCTGCCTGCTAAATTTCAGCTCGCCAGCATACGGGGAAGTGGCTTAAAATGCGATCCAACGTTTTTTTCGGCACTCAAGCAGACACCACGAGTTAATATAAAGGATTTAATAACCCCAATTTATAAATAATATAAAAGCCCAAGTCACAGGTTGGATGTGTAACGCTGAGGAATGATGTACAACAGTCTATAGCAGTTAAAAAAATCGTGTGGTGATTAGCAATGTAAAAATATTTAATATGACGTCATTGTTTGATCTTATATTTAATAAAAGGTGTGTATCAAAAGGTGTGCAAATTAATTGCAAATTAAAGACGCGCTGTAAAAAATATATTATATGACGTCATTGTTTTAGCTTATATCTTAATTTTTGAAAAGGGAACGATGTAAAAATATGATTTCAGGATTTATAATTATAAAATACTTTGTGTACATTTCAGGAAGTTTAATATTTCGTATTTATTTATTATAAGTTACTTGGGGTTTTGACAAAAAAAGTGGGCGCCGTAGACGCCCTGAAGCCGGCGTGGGCGCCTTAGGCGCCCTACAACCCCTAGTTATTTAATATTATTAAGGGGTGGTTTTTATTTTAACAGCAGAGACTTTTTTTTAATGAACTCTCCGGGCGATACTATATTTTGGGGAAGACTTTATGTCGTGACACCGGCAGTATACGGGGAAATGTATCCCTAAGGTGTCGTTGCCCATCTTTAAAAATCTTGTCGACGTCGAAGTATTAATCCATATACCACCGGATTCCTGTAAGGATATGACCATCTCTTTCATTGACGTCACTAGAACGTTTTCTTCCCTTGCGCACCTTGCTAAAAGCATTCCCTTACCCCACCCCCAAATACAATTGTTCCTCCATTAAGTTCTCGTCAAAGTTGTCATAACACGAGATCCGGGTCGAGTGATATAATATCGCAGTCTGCCGTGTTTTCTCCCATTTTCTGTATTACGTTCTCGTGACCCCCGCCGACTTATGACAATTGTAAACTGAATGTATGTCGTTGTCATGGCGACATGTGTCATGAGTTATCTCCTCCTGACCACAGTTTCCCCTGGAGGGTGTGTGCCTTTTTTGGGGGGAGGGGACAATAGGGAGGTTTAGGGTTTCAGGGGCGTTCTGAAATGCAAGGTGGGAGGGTCTTAACAAAGATTGTGCACCAAGGGTAACCTTTTTTAATTAACTGGTCTATGGGAGCGCTTCTCAGCTCTTCAATAATAACGCATATCTTGGAAATTTCAGAAATCGTATGTTAAAGATAGGTCCTTATTAAAGATTTGATCTAAACACATAGGTCCTTATTAAAGATTTGATCTAAACATAGCTCCTAATAAAAGATTTGATATAAACATAGGTCTTTATAAAGATATAACATAAACTTAGTTCATTCAATGATTTTATTTCAAACCTATCTTTTCAAGAATTTCACAGTATGCTGCAAGGCACACACAAAAAATCCACATCCATTAATATTAAGAATACATTGAACTTGAACTATCCCTTAACCCGTTGTTGGGTCGTTGGGGCACCATCGTGAACTGTTCACTAACACACGCCATTTGTCCCGGTCCTGTGCTGCCTTTTGAGAGTCGCTGAATGACAGGCCAGTCCACTCTTTGATATCGTCCTCCCATCTCTTCTTTTGTCTGCCCCTTTTCCTTCCTCCCTGGACTGTGCCTTGCAATATGGTTTTTGCGAGACCTCCAGTTCTTGTCACGTGTCCGTACCATCGTAATTTCCTCTTCTTAATTGATGTGAGTACGTCCTCGTAGGGGCCAATGACAGTACTTATTGTGTTGCGGACTGCTTCGTTTGTGATGTGCGCTGTGTAGGAGATGTTCAATATCTTTCTGAAACATCTCATCTCCAGCGCATTGATTCTTCTTTGGAGGTCTGCAGTGAGCGTCCAAGCCTCACAACCATACAAAAAGACCGACATCGCCAGAGAGGCATTAGCCGGATCTTTGTTCTCAGGGAGAGCTTCTTACTCTGCAAAATGTGCTTTAATTTACTCAATGCTGCCATCGTTTTGGCTACTCTGGCAAGAATTTCTGGCTTTGAGCCTTCGTCGGATATTATGGCCCCTAGATATTCGAAGGTGGAGACTTCTTCGAGTTTTTGCCCGTTTATCCGAATCTCCCTTTTAAATTTACTATTTGCCATGCATGACCTTGGTCTTTTCTGCATTGATTTCCATGCCGTACGCCTTTGTTGTTTTCTCTAGGAATACATTAGGATTCTTCATTACATTTGATTTAACTGTTAAATTGGCATCCTTCATTACATTTGATTTAACTGTTAAATTAGCATCCTTCATTACATTTGTATAATTGATTAATTATCATCCCTTCCTTACATTCGATATATACCTGTTAAATTAGCATCCTTCATTACATTTGGCAACGAAAATAGTATTTATTTCTTTTTTTCAATAATGAAATAATCTAATATAAGGGTATAGAAAATGTAATAATGCTAATTTGAAATGTTCATTGTTTAAATAATAAATAGATGAAAGATTTGCTGTTTGATTACCGTTTAAAACTTTGTGTAGATTTTGTATCTTATCTTATCTTATCTATACAGACGCTCCTTCTATGCAGAAGATAGTTGCGTCCACAGACCATGAGAGATGATCTGTTGGCAAGTGATGCAGCATTCACAGGCCACGGCTTTGTGGGTTCCACGCATTACCCAGCCGCCTAACTATTACATTAGGTACCCATTCGGAGCGGGGTGACTCAGGGACGCCCTAGGCCCCGGGAACAAACCCTTGCCTTCACACGGATTCGAACCCGTGACCATCGGTATGACAGTCCAGTGCGCTGCCACTCGACCACCGCGTTGTAAATGATGAGATGATTGAATAAATGTAGTTAATTGTATATGCTTGATTACTGTATATGCTTGATGATTGTATACAAAATCTTGTTTTTAATATCATGTTTGTGATGTGGGCTTAAAACACAAGGTTTTTTTTTAAACATATTTAAAATCCTTTGTTTAAAAAATTAATTTACATGAATAAGAAATAAGTAATTTTTTTTAATTAAACAAATTAAAATCATCACAAGTTATTGCTTAAAACACCTTTATAAATCCTTTATATTAACTCGTGGCGTCTGCTTGCTTGCTTGTTTTCCGAAAAAAACTTTGGAACGATCTTTAACCCACTTCGCCGTATGCTAGCGAGCTGAAAATTTGCTGGCAGACTCATGTTGACGATCAAAATGATCTATCGAAATTTCAGATCAATCGACTGTACTGTAATTAGATAAATAAATTTTTAGATTATCTCTATTTATCTCTATTTAGAATGTTAATTTTCGTTGCGTATTATATTGAACAACCTTTTTAAATCCCTTATATTAACTTCAAAATCTTGTCGTCATCTCTTCGTACGTCGGTCAGGCGGAAAAACAAATGTCAAAAATGACCCACTTCCCGTCATGCCATCGAGCTGAAATTTGGCACATAGACTCGACTCACCTAACAATGCATCGTATAAAATATTCAGACCGATCGAACGTACTATAATTAAATTAATGCATTTTTACATTATCTATATAAACTATATGTAGCGGTCGCTATTGTTTACATTTTACGGGTCACTTGACTTCACGCCAGCCAGAGGTGAACACATCTCGTGTTTTAACCAGGTGTACCGGCGGGCTTTGGTTTACATTTTGCGTGTCACGCTGAGCTCTGTCCAGCGATCGGTGACAAGACCTTTCCCCTCTCCCACCCCCCACCCCCCGGGTTAAAAGCAAACGGGAGTTAAGACAGATTCAGTCTGTAAATATTTGTCGTGCTTGAACATAATCAATACTTTTAGTTATGTCTCATATATAAGGGATTTAAAGTCAAAAACTTTGTTTTTACGGGGTTGTTTTATTAATACGTTCCTGTCGCGCGGTACGGTGCGTATTATATTGACGATACTTTAAAAAAAATATTCCCGATCTGTAAACGTAAATGCTAGTAATTTCTAGTCTGTCTCGCGGTGCGCACTATATTAAACATGTTTTTATAATAATTATCCCGCGATCAAATCGATCTGAATTTCAGCAGGTAGACTGTAGTAGTTTTTATTACTATAAATCCTTTGCATATGAGACATAACTAAAATTTTGGATTTTTTTATTGTGGTGCGAATGTTATGTCTCGTAAATAAAGGATTTATAGTAATAAAAAAAAACTTAGTTTTTTACTTTTTTTTTAATTATAGCTTTTTACATGGTCTTGTAGAAAATAATGATGCTCTATATCATATATTTTTAAAAGTTACGAAATAAATTTTTAAATAATAAACTTTAGAAGCCATCATCAAAGTATCTGTATTTTCAGTTTCTGTTTCCATTGGAAGAAACTGCTTTGAATTCTTCTTTGAAGTCATAAGGGAATGTTTAAATGTCATAAATTATGTAAGACAAAAGAACAAATGATTACACGTAATTGTACATATTGAGTACAAGCTATTGTGAAATTTAGAATAAAAGTATGTAAGTGTATAAACATTTTCTGTCGTGTAATTCTCATTTATGTTATATTCATACCAAATGGCTTTTCAAGTAATTCCGCTAAAAATTTAAGAAATATTGAAAAAATAAATAAATTGAAAAAAAATTAAAATAATAAATTCGGAACCCCAGCCTACACCTGGGCTCACCGCACTTGAAGTAAAAGTTTTCAATGTAATAACTAGAGCTCAGCTGTAACGATAGTTTAAACTCTTTTTAAATCCTTTATATTAACTCGTGGTGTCTGCGGCCGACCGACCGACCTTGCTTGCTTGCTTGCTTGCTTGCTTGTCGCCAAAACTTTTGATCGATTTTTAACCCACTTTCTCGTAAGCTAGCGAGCTGAAATTTAGCAGGCAGTTTCGTACCGATGATAAAAACAATGTATTAAAATTTCAGATCGATCGCATGTACCGTAATTAAATTATTGATTTTTTAGATTATTTTATTTATTCCTATGTATCATGCTATTTTTTGAGATAGAGCGTCGCGGTGCGTATTATATTGAACAACCTTTCTGTCGCGCAATAAGGTGCGTATTTTATTGACAGCTCTTTTTATAAACATATTCCTGATCGGTGCGCATTATATTAAACATGTTTTACGACACAACTGCAATTTTGTATTTCTGGATGGTCTGGCGCTGCGTATTATAATGAACACTCTTTTAAATTCTTCTCGTACATAAAGGATTTATAGTCAAAAACCTGGTTTTTTACGGGTTTTTCTTATTAAATCCTTTATATTAACTCGTGGTGTCTGCGGCGGACCTTGCTTGCTTGCTTGCTTGCTTGCTTGTCGCCAAAACTTTTGATCGATTTTTAACCCACTTGCTCGCAAGATAGCGAGCTGAAATTTTGCAGGCAGTTTCGTACCGATGATAAAAACAATGTATCAAAATTTCAGATCGATCGCATGTACCGTAATTAAATTATTGATTTTTTAGATTATTTTTTTTATTCCTATGTATCATGCTATTTTTTGAGATAGAGCGTCGCGGTGCGTATTATATTGAACAACCTTTCTGTCGCGCAATAAGGTGCGTATTTTATTGACAGCTCTTTTTATAAACATATTCCTGATCGGTGCGTATTATATTAAACATGTTTTACGACACAACTTCAATTTTGTATTTCTGGATGGTCTGGCGCTGCGTATTATAATGAACATTCTTTTAGTTACTTCTCGTACATAAAGGATTTATAGTCAAAAACTTGGTTTTTTACGGGTTGTTTTTATTATCTTGTGAAGAAATATATGTATACACAATGACAAGGGTGGTTAATGT
This sequence comes from Ampullaceana balthica, assembly GCA_944989445.1. Taxonomy (NCBI): domain Eukaryota; kingdom Metazoa; phylum Mollusca; class Gastropoda; family Lymnaeidae; genus Ampullaceana; species Ampullaceana balthica. The sequence goes on from CALYLW010000278.1 coordinate 85,475, forward strand.
ACTCTTGTTGTTGTTGTTTGTTTTAACACTGAATAACTTAAGTTTAAAGACTATGCAAGATCATTACTTTGTCTTACTCTTCTTTGCATCTGTGTAGTAAAAAAACTTTTTTTTTACTGTTTCTGACGAGGAGAACTTGCTTAAATCATTTGATAATTTATCTCACTTTGTTCGACTGTTTCCACCATGACAGAAAGCTTTGTTTTTTCTACCAACTCTCCCACCCCACTTACGAACTGAAAGATGGATGTTTAGGAGATAAAAAATGCAAAGATGTAACCATTTTGTAACATGTTATACGCTAAATTAAATCAAACAAAGAGGAAAATACTTTTTTAAGGAAAGACAAAAGATATGAAAGTCAAATGTTCATTATTACACATAATATTTTGGCCTTTATAAGAAAGCATAGCTTTTGGGATATTCTATGTTATGACTTTTGCGCCAATATTAGAATTTTCCGACAACATTTCTCCTCTGAAACTTATCTTTTGGACACCCCCTTCTATTCACCCCTCAATCCCTCCCTATCCAGGCTCCATGCACCCACCCTTCAGTCCCTCCCTATTCACCCCCTGCCCCCACGTCCAACACGTTACACAAATGATGTCTTCTCATCAAGGGCCTCTCATAACAAGGAAGTGTTTTGATCAAAACTTGCCACAGATCAAAGGTGCATCCCCGCTTCGTTCTCAAGTTAGTTACACGTGAACTTTTGTCAGTTTGGTGGAGAACCTGTTTTCTTCTCTCTTTTGTTTTTGGGGTAAAAAAAAACAACTTTATATAATTATTTGAAAACACTACGTAGGCGTGAGCTAGGGGTTGTGGGGGTAGCAAGGGGGTGTTTGTAGTACACACTTCTCTCACCCCCTCCCCACCCCTACCCTGATACTCATTTAATGCCATCAGGCTTTCAGTTAGAACTTGTTCACAGGGACTCCCCCAACTCCCCCCCCCCGAACCCCCCGCGGGTTCGGCCGCGATAAGAACTGGAAAATAAAACGATTTGGAACCTCGCGTTTAATGTACGCTCTTGGTCGCCATGAATCGGGGGGGCGTCCTTATCAACGGAAGTGACGTCGTGCGCAGAGCACGTGGAGTGCCTGATAAGATAACCAATGAGAAGACTCCGTTATTAGAGCCGTCTTCGCCGGGGCAAAAAGATGATGATCGGGGCCGAGATGGGGGAGTGGGGGCGGGAGGGGGGCAAGGAGATAAGTTCGCAGTTATCATGGATAAGCAACAAAATAAAATTTTTGTTTAAAACTGGGCGTAAACACACTAATCGCCATCTTCCCTTATCTTAAAAGATGGGCTGCCAGGTTTATATGCGTCTGCAGTTTCCCTCCCTGGCCATGGTGGCTTTAATGACTGTTCGCATTTGGCTTCAAGTTCCTGAGAATCGCAAAGTTTAGAATTGTTGGTTTTTTTTTAAAAAATATAAGCTGGGCTCTCCAAACACATTGATGGTATTACACAGCCGCGAGGGATCTCTTATATAAGGATATTACTGCACGCTGACCAATGATCTAAAATACATTGATGGTATTACACAGCCGCGAGGGATCTCTTATAAATGGATATTTCTGCACGCTGACGAATGTTCTCAAATACATTGATGGTATGACACTGTAATGACGGATCTCAGATTCATTGATGCTATTGCAATGTAACATGTACAATGTAACCTCTAATTATTAGAGTCTAATACATTGATAGTAATGCTCTTATGAGCATGTTGCAAATACTGGGAGTGGGGGGAAAAAGGGGGGGGGGAGAAATGCCTCGGTTGCCCCAAAATGGTTTAGAATGATCAACGATGGTCAACGAAAAAGAATACCGACACTATCTTAGATACAGTGTACTAGATTTATTACACTATCCTAGATACCCGGGAGTAGATTTATTACACTATCCTAAAGATAGCCTGATCTCATTTTCCAAAATACACAGAATAAGTCTAGTTATATTATCCCGAATACATTGATTTTAACCAATACACAAATAAGTTTAACAATATTGCAATTGACTAAAGGTTAGCCCCCCTCCCCAGTCCCACCTATCCACCTAGACTTTGAACCCTTGCCTCCCTATCGAAGTCCTACATTCGTCTTAAAATATCTTCTTTAAAAATTACGAACGCCATCAAAGGGTACATCAACTATCAAACCTGGAAGTCCTAATGGAGCCTCACTCTCACCCCCACCCAGCCCAGTCTCGCACCCACCCACCCCAGTCTCGCACCCACCCGCCCCACTCTCGCCCCCACCCAGCCCAGTCTCACACCAACCCGTCCCACTCTCAGCCCCACCCACTCCTCTCTCACCCCCACCCACCCCAGTCTCGCACCCACCCACCCCACTCTCGCCCCACCCACCCCAGTCTCGCACCCACCCGCCCCACTCTCAACCCCACCCACTCCACTCTCACCCCCACCCACCCAACTCTCCCATCCACCCACCCCACTCTCACCCCCAACCGCCCAACTCTCACACCCACCCGACCCACTCTCGCCCCACCCAACTCTCGCATCCACCCGACCCACTCTCGCACCCTCCCGACCCACTCTCGCCCCACCCACCCCAGTCTCGCACCCACCCGCCCCACTCTCAACCCCACCCACTCCACTCTCACCCCCACCCACCCAACTCTCCCATCCACCCACCCCACTCTCACCCCCAACCGCCCAACTCTCACACCCACCCGACCCACTCTCGCCCCACCCAACTCTCGCATCCACCCGACCCACTCTCGCACCCTCCCGACCCACTCTCACACCAACCCGTCCCACTCTCGCACCCATCCGCCCCACTGTCACACCCACCCAACCCACTCTCGCCCCACCCACCCCACTCTCGCCCCCACCCGCCCCACTCTCGCACCCAACCGTCCCACCCTCGTCCACATCCACCACACTCTTACCAAGCGCCCGTCCGCTCCACGCTTGAACCCACCCGCCCCACTCTTGCACCAACCCGCCCCACTCTCGCCCTGCGCTCGCCCGCCCCACTCTCGCACCCACCAGCCCCACTCTCTCACATACCCACCCTCTACCCCTCCCTCACCCCTAAAAGAAAGTAAAAATCCTAAAAACGTATTTCATGAGACAAAGTTGATCTAGGTGTCTGTGAAATGTGCTTGACGTAATCTAATCTCACATCAAGTGTTAAGAGTACTGACATTTACACCCACAACAAACAAATCTCAGGCTTTCTCGTATTTAGAGTTTGACGAACATAAAGTTAATGCTGTGAAATTCAAACAAATGGAATGATATGAATAGTACTTTTATGTTCTTAATTGTAATTTTAAACACAAAATAAGGTGTTTATTTTTAAATTATCGAAGCGTATTAATAGTATTTTCGTGATTTAACCTCGACAATTTTTTTTCCCGAATCAAGCCATTGTGTATCATAAATATTTCACAAATCAGACAAATATTATGCTTACAAAATTAAATTAAAAAGATGTGTTTACTTTACCTTATAATTGTACTTTTTACTTGTTTATTTCTACTTATTTATTTTATTTTAAAATATTTTTTAACACTTGAAAATTTTAATTCTATTACAAACATTTGGTCTCACTTTGAAGCGTGGTAATACAAATTACAACTAATAATTCAATATTCTAATGTTGAGCTATACGTGCAATGTTTAATATGTTTTGTGATACAATGTTTATAATGTTGTATGTAGCGTGGCTCATGGTGGTTATTGTGCAGTGAGGGCGAACCTTTTTGGGACCGCGTGCCCAAAATTCAACCAAAAACCCACTTATTTATAGCAAAGTGCCAACATTACAATGAAACCCGAAAAGAGGGGTTTGGCTTAGGTGCCAAGTAATATTTTAGACGCGTGCCGGCTCATGAGGCTCTGCGTGCCGACTGCGGCACGCGTGCCATAGGTTCGACATCACTGCTATAGTGTATACAACATATGAAAAACATGTTGGCGCTGTTGTTGGGGAGTTAATAAGCAACCGGAAGAAGATGCGAAGTCTAAATGTCGTCTAGTCCATAGCACGTAAATGTAAAAATAATACCAGCCGATTTCATTATTTCATTTTTCAAACAAAATATTTTCACATCCGCCCCATTTAGCCTGAATGCCCATGGAAGTAATGCCAAATTCAACTGAGAGTGACAGACGCAAAAAGAAAAAAATCAACTGACAAAGGCATGGTTTACAGTGGTGCCTCGAGATACGAATGCTTCAAGATATGTGGTGGTCGAGTGGCAGCGCACTGGACTGTCGTACCGATGGTCACGGGTTCGAATCCGTGTGAAGGCAAGGGTTTGTTCCCGGGGCCTAGGGCGTCCCTGAGTCACCCCGCTCCGAATGGGTACCTAACACTACATGTAGTTAGGCGGCTGGGTAATGCGTGGAACCCACAAAGCCGTGGCCTGTGAATGCTGCATCACTTGCCAACAGATCATCTGTCATGGTCTGTGGACGCAACTATCTTCTGCATAGAAGGAGCGTCTGTATAGATAAGATAAGAAGAAGATGTGAAAATCCAAGATACGAAAAACGCGCAGCTGAAAACATTGGGCATCCCGTGATTGTATCCGACGCGCCACCAACAGCTCTTGGGCAGTTCAATTACATTTCATTTCAGAAACGTTGTAAAATGCAGTAAACAACTAGCTCCCTTTGATCAACATTTGCCCAGAGACTATTAGTAAGCGAAGATATTTTAAATTCATTTTAATAAGACAGATGTTGGTGGAAGTTTTATGTTATTCTTTTTTCATTGTTTTCTTATTATTTATTTGATTTATAATGTGTACTTTTGATGATTGAATGATCCAAATTTGTTTTTTCTTAAATTTACTGTAATATTTTCAAATTTTAAATCTTTTATATTAACTCGTGGCGTTTCGTGATTGCTTTTTTGACGAAAAAAACTTTGGATAGATTTTTAACCCACTTCTTTGCATGCTAGCGAGCTGAAATTTTGCAGCCAGGCTCGTGCCGACGATCAAAATGATGTATCAAAATTTCAGATCGATCGACTGTACTGTAATTAAATTAATGAATTTTAAATTATCTCTATTTAACTCTATGTAGCATGTTAATTTTTTGCGCTAGAGTGTCGCGGTGCGTATTATATTGAACAACTTTTTTAATACTTTCCTGTCACACGGTGCGGTGCGTAGTATATTGACGATACTTTTTAAAAATATATTCCCGATCGGTAAATTTAAATGCTAGTGATTTCTCGTCTGTCTCGCGGTGCGCACTATGTTAAACATGTTTTTATAACCCTTTTCCCGTGATCAAATCGAGCTTAAATTTAGTAGGCAGAATGTTGTAGGTTTTTTTTTAACTATAAATCCTTTATATACTTGAGACATAACTAAAATTTTGGATTTTTGGACTGTGGTGCGATGCGTATTATAATGAACATTAATTTAGTTATGTCGCGCATATAAAGGATTTATAGTCAAAAACTTTGTTTATTACTGTTTTTTTTAGTGTTGTTTCTGTGTGGCTTGGAACGGATTAAGTATTTTACTTGTAAAACTTTGATCGAGATACGAAAACTCCAAAATACGAAAGCCACATGGGAACGGATTAATTTCGTATCTCGAGGTACCACTGTACTGTAAATGTCCAATTTTATTTTTTTTACGTGTCTCTGCCATGTCAACCAAGAATGCTCACTAAGGGAGTCAAACATTTCAGTTCCGCCCCCTGATTTCGAGCAGGTTTTTGTGGAATGTGTTAGGGGGTGTATGAAGATGGATGACACGGGAGGCGTGAGTGTACTCACCTGTTTATGCCGTATCGTGTCAACGGGGTTCACGAGCAGCCTCGTCTAGACCAGTGCTTCTCAAACTTATCAGTGTGGCGGACCAATAGGTGTTCATTTCCATAGCAGCTAGGGCTGATGTCCGTTTAATTGTTGTCTCGTATAAAATCATTTCAAAACTCTTATTTTAATTCCAAATTTTTGTTGGGGCCTGACCAATGATGGCTCATTGTTTAGTGGCGGTTAGTAGACCACCAGTTTGAGAAGCTCTGGTTAAGTCAATTAATTTTTTTTTAAACTTTTCCATGCATGCAAGACACGGGCGTCACCACTTTCCATGAATTTTAAACTAAACACTTTTTTTTTCCTTAAGTGTATTGTTCATATCAAGTTTGAGGCAAAAGTCTTGGCATCTCTTTATTAGGGTGTTGGTGACTTAACATTGCATGGAATGGAGTGGAAGCCGTCTAATAGATGGAGGACATAGAGGTCAACCCCACTCCCTCACTAGTCACTTATTGACACCCCCAGTACTAAGTACTAACATCACCATCATCAACAGATTTAATCTACGAATTTTTTTTAACATCACCATCACTCAACAGATTTAGCCTATGAATTTTTATAACATCACCATCACTCAAAAGATTTAACCTATGAATTTGTATAACATCACCATCACTCAAAAGATTTAGCCTATGAATTTGTATAACATCACCATCACTCAAAAGATTTAACCTATGAATTTGTATAACATCACCATCACTCAAAAGATTTAGCCTATGAATTTGTATAACATCACCATCACTCAACAGATTTAACCTATGAATTTGTATAACATCACCATCACTCAAAAGATTTAACCTATGAATTTGTATAACATCACCATCACTCAAAAGATTTAGCCTATGAATTTGTATAACATCACCATCACTCAACAGATTTAACCTATGAATTTTTATAACATCACCATCACTCAAAAGATTTAGCCTATGAATTTGTATAACATCACCATCACTCAAAAGATTTAACCTATGAATTTTTATAACATCACAATCACTCAACAGATTTAACCTATGAATGTTTATAATCCCAGCTCACTCAACAGATTTAACCTATTAATTTTTTATAACCTTACGAATGCTATCAGGATCACCTTGATGACAAAATGTCAAATATACGTGTTTATAATTATATTTTTGGTTATTTCCTCGGAAAGTACCTGTCCTTTATGACCCCCTGCGTACTACACTAGATGGTGAAATTGAACATCAACCAAAACAAAAATTGTAAACATATGGAATGTTGAGTGGATCTTTAAAAAATGTCAATTTTCTGAAATTTTAGTAATCATTTAAGTTTCGTTTTGCATTTCATGACTTATAACTTTTTTCTTTTGCACGTGTCGCCCTGGTCGGTATCTAGATCGCACGCCAGGGATCAACTCAGTTTTGGAACTCTTCCATTTAGCGAATCAATGTTGTATTTAATGTCGTCAAGTGCTTCAATATTTTAAACGACAAGACACTTGGATATCTTCTCCCTAGCAGGAGGCACTTGAAAATAAGTTAGCTAAAGACATCAACTCGGCTTCCTTTGATGGGGTTTTAAGCAAGGTCTAAAAAAAAAGTTCCTAAAATTGAAAAATTTTTATTTTGATGCGGCTTCACTAGCTAATAATTTAAGGAAAGGTCTAAAATTTATTAATAGATTAATTAATTTCTTGCAAAATACAATCAAAGGTAGAAATGATTTGATTCTCAATTCAACTTTATTTTTATTTTATCTATTTAATTATTTCTTTTTCAAGTATAGATGTTAGGAGGCACTGTTGAAAGATGGGCGTGTCTTGGCTAGTTGCCTCTTGGATAGAGGACTCGGATGGGCTTGGCTTGGTGAAAGGAGTGTCGGGTGGGCGTGGCTTTGTCAGAAGACTTAATTATTATTATTTTTTAATTATTATAATTATCAATGTGTATTTAGTGAAGTACCTGATGTGCTGCATTTTTTTATCTTTTTATGAATGGAAGACCAAGAATTTGTTAAGTTTTTTCTTTTTTATTTTTAAATGCGATCCCCAACCGTAGAAGTTTTTGCAGAATTTTATTGGGAAAATGGAAACCAAGCTGGTCTTTTGTCAAACTACTGCTTTGTGTTCATAGATTCAGACAGTACACTACGATTCGGTCAAACTCATGATTTGTGTACATAGATACAGACAGTACACTAGGATACAGTCAAACTCATTCATTGTGCACATAGACAGTACACATGGTTACAGTCAAGCTCCTACTTGTTGCTATACATTTACAGCACTCTTGCTGTTCGTACATTAACAACACATATAGATGTAGCCAAAATACACACACAGAAATGTTGTACCCACTCCCTCCCCTCCACGCCGCCTCAGACAATCTCTGATTTCCCCAATTGTGGTGCTCTCATGGGCGTGTAACAAAATCATTCCATCCCGAGCGCCTCCCGTGAGTCTAGAGCCAAAGGTCATAGTTCAGAGATCAGGCTTTGTATTCCGATGTTCTGGGCGTGGATCTCGCGGATGTTCCGATAAGCCGCGTGGTTTACGGTCTCGGTTGTGACGTATGTGAGCGGCGTATGGTTTCTGTCACCGGCCGAGGCTAGAGGGACGGACGGACCTTCTCGCTCTGGCAAGGTCCTGTCTTGGGCTGTCTAAGCATGTTATAATTTTAGCTTGTCTGCTGTGATGTCTTTTTGTCTTATTGTCTTGTCATCCCATGTTCTTGTTTTCCTGTTACATTGTCAAGTTTCAGAAACTCTGCAGTGTGGAAGATGTGGTAGATGAATCGGAAGGGGAAATAAATGAAATTTTTAACAAGGAGATTACCGGATATCTCGAATCCCTTGAAGACAAACTCCATCGTTACTTCCCTAGGCCCTAGGCTTAAAAAAAGAAGAAAGTATATTGACACAAATTCCATTCTCTGCTTTCATTCACGGTGAAATCCAAGTTGAATTCTTGGATTTGATGAATGATTCCTCAGTGCCTAATTTTTTTAAAGGGTCGCCCCACGAAAAAATGTGGGACCATGTGTTATATATAATATAATATATATATATATGTATATAAATTAAGTGGGGAAATGTGGGACCATGTGTTATATAATATATATATATATATATATATATATATATATATATATATATATATATATATATATATGTATATGTATATGCATATAAATTAAGTGGGGAAATCCTAAAAAAATAAGGAAGATAACAAAGTTGCTGGGACAGGGTGGAGAGAATCTTATTTAGATCAGTTGACATTAGAGAGTGAGCAAAAAATAAATGACGAGTAAATTAAAATGAAATGAGTTGTCAAGTCGACAATATATAAAGCTAAACATATTAAGATGAATTATAATATAGCTATTAAATACACAGAGGATGGGATGATTAACGCCACAACAAATATATATTTTAAAACTAAACTTAAATATTTTCCAATCCATTCTTTAATATGTGTTTTCAGAAATTCATGAAAAAATACGTATATAAGTAAACCAGAAACGTCGCATTTAACTTAATATATCATATAGATAAAGCTTTTAAATAAAATACAAGTTACACACACGTCTCTGTGTCTTGTATTTTATTTAACTTGAGTCTAGTGTCAATGAAATGTCTGGTCATGTGATTGGTCAGTTCACGATATCAGGACCGATATCCCAGCTAACACAATAGTTGGCGGGGAGGGTTCAGGTGCTGGCATACCGCCGCATTCAACCATGGGGTAGACTTATAGATGGTTTGTGCCGTTATCTATGACACGGCGTAGTCGGACTAATGAGAGAGAATCCCATTTTTTATGATGCCAAATGGTCTGCTGCTATGTTCACCTCCCTTTGTTGGGTCGCCATGTTTCCACGAGCGAAGTTGTTTTGTTAGTGGTCGCGGTGATAATGGGGGGATCACAGTTTCACGCGGTCTCTGGCAGCTGGTCCCCGAGGCTTGAAGGAAATCCGATATCAGGATCAGCGATTAGAAAAGTCGTTTTGTTTCTGTGGCGAGCAGCGTAGATGTTTGTACAACAAAAATATATTTACAGACTTTGATAGTTATGTGATATAATGTAGTTACATGACAAAAGAGGGTTTGGCAAAGTGCTAGGCGAGAGTGCCCTTGAATAGTGACATAATATGAACTTCTTTTTAAAAAATACCCCCAAAAAATTATACATATGTGTATCTAATTTATGCTGGACATATTATTTAACTATGACAATCTTGGACACAAATGAACAAAAGTGTTCAAGAATCAAAATTGTTTTAAACGTTCGAACATTAATGACAGTTATTGGTCATGTCATCAAAGATTTATTAATAATCAAAGAATAATGACACTAGATAAGGTATATTTATCAAAGATGTGTGAATTGTATTAAAAGTAATGACATTAAAATTATAATTATAAATTTTTTAACCACCTAATGATAATGGGCACTACGATGTCTAATTATTAAAAATTTGATAATCATTTGAGACTAATAAGACTTTAACAAAAATAATTATCAATGATTAATTAATTTTCTTATACTACAGTTGACTAAAATTCAAATTATCAAAGATGTATTTATCATTCTAAGACAAATGACACTACAGAGGGTCTAGTCTTCAAATAATTTAGCAATACATTGAATGTAGTTCTCAAAATAACCCACCGCTGGAGACCCTTCCTTCGCACGTCTGAACCATGATGATCGCCGTACACCGGGTCCCATAAAGTTCAAACTGACCCGTGTGTTGACCCACCGGATTATTCTATTTGCCCACCTTTTACGTCTCAATACGACACCCGAGGGAGTTACGTCCCCTTATCCGCCGGGGCCACTACCCCCACTCTCACGAACAAATACTCTTGCATCATTTTCGATTCATTGAATAGGACGAATGTTTCGCTGATGTCCGATAATGTGGGCCCTAACCCCCGAGTTGCCACGTTAAGTTTGATCTCACTGAAACCGCGGCAATCTGTAGAAGAAGCTTGCAACTTTTAATCAAAACTCAACCTTTACTGACCATTGTGGTCCATTTTAAATATGTCCTTTTACTTTAACATGTAAATAAGGGGCAACAGATTAGGCACATGATAAAAAAACTGGTGTAGGGGGGGCTAAATGAATATATAAAAGAATGTCTGACGGTTAAGACGAAGGAATGGAAAAGGTGCTAAAAAATTTATAGAGCGAAATAAAGAAATAACCCCTTAAAGGACAGAGGGGGGAAATAAGGGGAAAAAAACAGGATGAGAGAGAGAGAAGCATAAAAAGTGAGTGAACTTAAGTTAGATAAGGTATATTAAGTTAAGAATCAGAAGATGCGAGGGTATTGTGGAAAGATGAGTAAGGAGTAAGTATTCGCCCATGAACACTACGGAGTAAACAAACATCTTAATTCATCTATCACTTACAGTAACATATAGTTGAGTTCATAATTAGTCTCAGATAATGTGATTTATTCTACTGTAGAAGACATTCACCAAATTGTTTTATTTGTATATTTTGTATTATCGTAATTAAAGTTTACAATTTTTGTTATACTTTTAAAAAAAATTAAACCACTACAAACTGTTGGTCTAAGACCAACACTTAAAACATTGAAGTTAAACGCCTGCAATTACTTTCAACTAACGAAATGAACTTTCATTTTTTCAAAACCAGCGGTTGCCTTCCTTGAAAAGAGGCGTCGCCACTCGCAATAAATCAAAATTTATCATATCAAGGATTCTATCAAATTTCTAAGCAATTTGTCTTGTATTATCTGCACTGCCAGGTCCAAATTCATTAAATATATTGCGTTACTGTAGCCGACTAATTTTAAATTGCCTGAAACATTAGTTCTTCTAATTACTTGCCCCTTGCTCGTGTTTTCCAACCTATGGGTTGAGTCACCAGTTGGGGTTGATAAGGGTTTTCTGTGGGTTGGCCGTAGGAGGAAAAGGTAACATGTGAAAGACGTGAGTAGGCCCGGGGGGGGCGGGTTCTAAGTAATCATTTCCTTTTTTAAAAAATAGAATTATTCCTCCTCTATTTTTAATGTCATTGCTAAGACGATGACCATATCTCAATGTGTGTGTATTAAGGCCTTGGATGACCAATGTAAAGTTCAGAACACGGATTTGGTTCAAGTATAGTCAACAAAGGCATTTACCAGATGTTTTTATTTTTATGTTCAATTAACTAAAATAGTTTTTTTATAACACATAAAAACATCATCATGAATTCTCAACTTTTATTTATAGAAATTATATTTATTTTGTTCACTTATATATCTCAGTATCCCAGTCCTACGGCTGGACTCACTGCGCTTTACAAACATGTCCAGCATCTAAAGAAACACATTGCACTCTCAATCTTCCTAAACACAATTACACACACAACACTATATACAAATGTTGAGTCACGGACGCATTCCTGTCACTGTCATAGAAAAATTATTATAATTATTTTTTGTGTCTGTCTGTTTGTTTATTTGCTTGATTGTTTTTAAATCCTTTATATTAACTTGTGGCGTCTGTTTCCTGTCATGCTTGCCGAAAAAACTTGGGATCGATTTTTAACCAACTTCCTCGTATACAAGCGAGCTGAAATTTTGCAGGCAGACTCGTGCCGATGAAAAATTAAATAGTGAATTCCTATTTAAAAGTAACTTCTGCGTGAAGTAATTCATATAAATGCCACATACGTTAAAGTTCACACCCAATGGCATCTCAACCATATCTTGTCCGACATGTGGACGAATCTTTCGGGGAATGATTGGGTTGATAAGCTACCAAAGGACACACACGGCTGCCATAGCACATGACTAATGTGATGAGAATAGTCCTCGTTGATCACGACCGACAAAAAACACACACACAGACACACAGACACACAGACACACAGGCACACAGGCACACAGGCACACAGGCACACAGACACACAGACACACCGACACACAGACACACAGACACACAGACACACAGACACACATATTGAATTCCCTTCCCCCACCCACACACACGTTTACAGGTTTAGTTTTCTGATCCAGCCCTAGTTAGAAAGCTTGCCCCACAAAAAAAAAGTGAACAAACAAACGTTCACACACATAAATAGATCTACAACATTATACTATAATTCTTCGTGATCAATAAAGAACTTGTGGAACTATGACCTATTCCATGTCTACTTTGGAATGACTAAATTCTCTGTCGTCAGGATTGGGGGATTTCCTGAAGACGGTATTCAGATATTTTTTAATTGTGCCGCACTGTTGCCCGCCGTTATATCTTCTGATATTTAAATGTTAATGCAGTTGCAGTAAATACGAGGTTGTTTTTCATTTTCTACCCCTTATTTGAGAAGAGACTATTTATGTATATCTATCTTTTGTGAAGTAGAAACGTCTAAAATGAGTTTCTTTCCGGTTATAAATAATAATTTTCTGTTTCATGCGCACTCTCGCCTAACAATCTAAGCACTAAAACGCACGACTTGAGAGGTTTCTCGTGGATTTGTGTTTTTTGTTGTTTGCATTTTTGTCATCAGATCTATGCATTTCCTGGATAGGTGAAAGGTTTATATGCATCAATACTTGTAAATAAATCTGCATATCCAATTTAAATATTTTAAAGTGCAAAAGTTAAATTACCTGTTAATTTCATCAAGTAGCTATAACAGTCTAGTATGTACAAGTGCACACAACCCCTAGGATATACATATCCTATTTGTACATGGATGACATGGAAACAAGGTATAAGTGAGCCTGAAAAGACGTTGTTTTGTGACGTCTTGCTGGGTCACTCATACATTGTTTGCATGTTATCCATCTACTTATCTACAAGCCTGATTGCAGTCTCAGCCTCATTTTGTTCGCTTCATTTCCCTTTTAACTTTTTTTCTCTCTTTTCTGATCCTTTTGGTCCTCATTTTTGTTTCCTCTTCTTTATTTTAATGTTTATTATCGACACTTTTATTGTGTATCCTTTTCTTCTTCTTCTCCTTATTTATTCTATATTCTTATTTATCTTATCTTATCTATACAGACGCTCCTTCTATGCAGAAGATAGTTGCGTCCACAAACCATGACAGATGATCTTTTGGCAAGTGATGCAGCGTTCACAGGCCACGGCTTTGTGGGTTCCACGTATTACCCACTACCTTACATGTGGTGTTAGGTACTCTCTATCACGCTGGGTGACTCAGGGACGCCCTAGGCCCCGGGAACAAACCCTTGCCTTCACACGGATTCGAACCCATGACCCTCGGCACGGCAGTGCCACTCGACCACCGCGTCTTGAGTCTTCCACTTAATTCCATCTTCTCATTGTTTTCATATTTGTATTTTGTAGTCATTTAGGTATTCATGCCTCATATTCATTTTATACGTAAATCGACAAGTTTCTTCCACTTTTTATAGCCAGGGACGTATTTCAATCCTGCTTCCTACATTCCCCTCCCCCCCCCCAACCTTCATCTCCACACTATTAAAGGACAATCCTTGTTTTAACCAGTAATCCCTTGTGTCTGTTATCGCCAGTGGCCTGTGGTCCGTTCAAACCTGTCAGTATCCATCCACCTCCTGGTCGCCCGAATCAAACGTGTTTCTGAGTTCAAGTGTAATCAATGCGACACTTTGAGTTATCTCAAAGCTTTTCAAATCAGGGTTCTGTCTCCTGGTTAGGGGTTAGGATGTTAGCAAGGGACAGCATCCGACTCGTGGGACGGGACACGGAACATCGTTTTCCGAGCAATGCATGAGCTTTACAACAGTTTGCACATCCATATAACTGTTAAAAACAGTATTCAGTATGTGTTTCCTTAAGCCTTAATATGTCAAATGTATTATGACATTAGAAACAGGAATGTCATTTTTTGTAAATGCTTCTGAAAAAAATCCCACAGAAATCCCGATTTTCTTCTCATTTTAATTTTCTTATGCTAACCAAAACGTTGTTGTTTGGTGTTGTATTTTATTACGCAGAAATCTATATAATGATGTAATAATTTGGTGACGCATGTGTATTGACACTGAACATAGTAATGAAGTGATTGGTATTGCCCTCACACTCACACCATGGAAAGGAGCGTTAGAAACTCAATAGTCAACCACAGACACCTGGGAAAAATACAGGAATGCTAACTTATCGTCCACACCCCCTCTGACATGACACACTCCATCGGACATGACACACTCTCTCTGACATGGCACGCTCTATCTGACATGACACACTCCATCTGACACGACACACACTCACATCTGACATGACACACTCTCTCTGATATGACACACTCCATCTGACATGACACACTGTCTCTGACCTGGGCAAACAATCCCGATCGAACCAAACCCCTCCACATACACTCCCACTCCCACACATTCTTTCTAACACATTCACTCACACACACTCCCTCCTCAAGTCTCTTCCTGTATCTGTCTCTGCTATCCCTCTTTTTATTCATTCAGTCTCTCTGTTTCATTTCTCTCTATCTTGCCCTCACTTCCGGCCAACTCAAGTCTTGTAATACCCCAAATCTCCTGGTCACGGTAACCACGTCACACACATGCACCCCGTCTCCCCTATTCCACATACACTGACCAGTGGTCAACAGCTTGACCGAAAAGTCAACATCTCCTGGACCTGAGCAATATTTTGGTTGTCAGGAGATACAATGAGTGCAGCTACAGGGAACTCAGGTTAACTTCCGGTGCACACATCTTAAACAGACCATTGGGCTAAACTAGCAGAAAAGAGTTTTATATTCACTTGAATGTCAGTAAATGTAGTTTCACCTTCACGAATTGATAAACACATAAGCTAAGTAATCGGATCAAAGAAATGGCAGATTAATGTTTAGTTAGTTTTTTTTAGTATGTTACTGGTGTGTTGTTAGTGTGTTGTTATTGTGTTGTTGAGGTGTTGTTAGTGTGTTGTTATTATCTTGTTGGTATATTTTAAATTTGTAGTTGGTGTGTTGTAAATATGTTGTTGTGTGTTGTTAGTTTGCGGTTCCTGAGCTGCTATTTCGTATTAGTGTGTTGTTGACGTGTTGTTTTATGAACGCTCTCACACTGAGAACCGAGCTGCCATTCCAATACACACTTTTCAATGTAATTAATATGTCATATATATTCTTTGGCTATACGCTACAAACTGCTATAAAAAAAATTTAGATCGTCTTTCAAAGTTGTGCTACACACCATTAGATTGTCTCAAACCGGAAGGCTACACATACAATTATGAAATCACAAAAGAACCACCAGGGAAACACATGCAATCTTACATATATAGGAGTTAGAGATAGATCGTGAAAGAGGCAGCGAGAGAAGGTTAGGCAGAGTGGTGGAGACAGAGAGAGGTAATGAAGGAGACAATAAAAAAAGGTTAGACAGACTGGTGGAGACAGAGAGAGGTAATGAAAGAGACAATGAAAGAAGGTTAGACAGAGTGGTGAAGACAGAGAGAGGTAATGAAAGAGACAATGAAAGAAGGTTAGACAGAGTGGTGGAGACAGAGAGAGGTAATGAAGGAGACAATGAAAGAAGGTTAGACAGAGTGGTGGAGATAGAGAGAGGTAATGAAAGAGACAATGAAAGAAGGTTAGACAGAGTGGTGGAGATAGAGAGAGGTAATGATGGAGACAGTGAAAGAACGTTAGACAGAGTGGTGGAGACAGAGGGAGGTAATGAAAGAGACAATGAAAGAAGGTTAGACAGAGTGCTGGAGACAGAGGGAGGTAATGAAAGAGACAATGAAAGAAGGTTAGACAGAGTGGTGAGACAGAGGAGGTAATGAAAGAGACAATGAAAGAAGGTTAGACAGAGTGGTGAAGACAGAGAGAGGTAATGAAAGAGACAATGAAAGAAGGTTAGACAGAGTGGTGAAGACAGAGAGAGGTAATGAAAGAGACAATGAAAGAAGGTTAGACAGAGTGGTGGAGACAGAGA
The DNA here is from genome assembly GCA_944989445.1 of Ampullaceana balthica. Taxonomy (NCBI): domain Eukaryota; kingdom Metazoa; phylum Mollusca; class Gastropoda; family Lymnaeidae; genus Ampullaceana; species Ampullaceana balthica. Next base: position 102,198 of record CALYLW010000278.1, read on the forward strand.
GAGGTAATGAAGGAGACAATGAAAGAAGGTTAGACAGAGTGGTGGAGACAGAGAGAGGTAATGAAGGAGACAATGAAAGAAGGTTAGACAGAGTGGTGGAGACAGAGAGAGGTAATGAAGGAGACAATGAAAGAAGGTTAGGCAGAGTGGTGGAGATAGAGAGAGGTAATGAAAGAGACAATGAAAGAAGGTTAGGCAGAGTGGTGGAGATAGAGAGAGGTAATGAAGGAGACAATGAAAGAAGGTTAGACAGAGTGGTGGAGACAGAGAGAGGTAATGAAGGAGACAATGAAAGAAGGTTAGACAGAGTGCTGGAGACAGAGGGAGGTAATGAAAGAGACAGTGAAAGAAGGTTAGACAGAGTGCTGGAGACAGAGGGAGGTAATGAAGGAGACAATGAAAGAAGGTTAGAAGGAGTGCTGAAGACAGAGGGAAGTAATGAAAGAGACAGTGAAAGAAGGTTACACATAGTGCTGGAGACAGAGGGAGGTAATGAAGGAGACAATGAAAGAAGGTTAGACAGAGTGCTGGAGACAGAGGGAGGTAATGAAAGAGACAGTGAAAGAAGGTTAGACAGAGTGCTGGAGACAGAGGGAGGTAATGAAAGAGACAGTGAAAGAAGGTTATACAGAGTGCTGGAGACAGAGGGAGGTAATGAAAGAGACAGTGAAAGAAGGTTAGACAGAGTGCTGGAGACAGAGGGAGGTAATGAAGGAGACAGTGACAGAAGGTTAGACAGAGTGCTGGAGACAGAGGGAGGTAATGAAAGAGACAGTGAAAGAAGGTTAGACAGAGTGCTGGAGACAGAGGGAGGTAATGAAAGAGACAGTGAAAGAAGGTTAGACAGAGTGCTGGAGACAGAGGGAGGTAATGAAGGAGACAGTGACAGAACGTTAGACAGAGTGCTGGAGACCGAGGGAGGTAATGAAAGAGACAATGAAAGAAGGTTAGACAGAGTGCTGGAGACAGAGGGAGGTAATGAAGGAGACAGTGACAGAACGTTAGACAGAGTGCTGGAGACAGAGGGAGGTAATGAAGGAGACAGTGACAGAACGTTAGACAGAGTGCTGGAGACAGAGGGAGGTAATGAAAGAGACAGTGAAAGAAGGTTAGACAGAGTGCTGGAGACAGAGGGAGGTAATGAAAGAGACAGTGAAAGAAGGTTAGACAGAGTGCTGGAGACAGAGGGAGGTAATGAAAGAGACAGTGAAAGAAGGTTAGACAGAGTGCTGGAGACAGAGGGAGGTAATGAAAGAGACAGTGACAGAAGGTTAGACAGAGTGCTGGAGACAGAGGGAGGTAATGAAAGAGACAGTGACAGAACGTTAGACAGAGTGCTGGAGACCGAGGGAGGTAATGAAAGAGACAATGAAAGAAGGTTAGACAGAGTGCTGGAGACAGAGGGAGGTAATGAAGGAGACAGTGACAGAACGTTAGACAGAGTGCTGGAGACAGAGGGAGGTAATGAAGGAGACAGTGACAGAACGTTAGACAGAGTGCTGGAGACAGAGGGAGGTAATGAAAGAGACAGTGAAAGAAGGTTAGACAGAGTGCTGGAGACAGAGGGAGGTAATGAAAGAGACAGTGAAAGAAGGTTAGACAGAGTGCTGGAGACAGAGGGAGGTAATGAAAGAGACAGTGAAAGAAGGTTAGACAGAGTGCTGGAGACAGAGGGAGGTAATGAAAGAGACAGTGAAAGAAGGTTAGACAGAGTGCTGGAGACAGAGGGAGGTAATGAAGGAGACAGTGACAGAAGGTTAGACAGAGTGCTGGAGACAGAGGGAGGTAATGAAAGAGACAGTGAAAGAAGGTTAGACAGAGTGCTGGAGACAGAGGGAGGTAATGAAAGAGACAGTGAAAGAAGGTTAGACAGAGTGCTGGAGACAGAGGGAGGTAATGAAGGAGAGAGTGACAGAACGTTAGACAGAGTGCTGGAGACAGAGGGAGGTAATGAAAGAGACAGTGAAAGAAGGTTAGACAGAGTGGTGGAGACAGAGGGAGGTCATGAAAGAGACAGTGAAAGAAGGTTAGACAGAGTGCTGGAGACAGAGGGAGGTAATGAAAGAGACAGTGAAAGAAGGTTAGACAGAGTGCTGGAGACAGAGGGGGGTAATGAAGGAGACAGTGACAGAAGGTTAGACAGAGTGCTGGAGACAGAGGGAGATAATGAAAGAGACAGTGAAAGAAGGTTAGACAGAGTGCTGGAGACAGAGGGAGGTAATGAAGGAGACAGTGACAGAACGTTAGACAGAGTGCTGGAGACAGAGGGAGGTAATGAAAGAGACAGTGAAAGAACGTTAGACAGAGTGCTGGAGACAGAGGGAGGTAATGAAAGAGACAGTGAAAGAAGGTTAGACAGACTGGTGGAGACAGAGGGAGGTAATGAAAGAGATATTGAAAGAAGGTTAGACAGACTGGTGGAGACAGAGGGAGGTAATGAAAGAGACAGTGACAGAAGGTTAGACAGAGTGGTGGAGACAGAGAGAAGCAGTGAGAGAAGGTTAGCCCCAGTAGTGGAGACAGAGAGAAGCAGTGAGAGAAGGTTAGCCCCAGTAGTGGAGACAGAGAGATAGAAAGAATCTGGTAGTTTTTATAGACACTACTTTTACGCCCAAAGATCAAAGTTCACGCGCATAATTAGTGTCGAACACGTCGGTTACATATCAGATAAACACATTACCTCCCTTGGTCGTGCAATTTTTGTTTCCCCCCTCTTGAACCAAAGGGAAGCAATACCAAGAAACTTCCACAGCATTTAACGCTATCGCGTGTATTAATTAAGCACGCTGATAGCAATCAAGGGGAGGCTACGGCGATTATTTTTCCCTCGATTCTTGAAACCAGTGGTTACGGATATTTGAGTACATGGCCCCCTAAACATTGTGAATTTTAATGATAAGTTCTTCAGACAGCTCTGTTAGAATTTAACCAAATTCAAGAAATGCGTGTGTTTTTAATATGAAAGAATGTATTTATTTCTTATTTGAAACATTACAACAACAACAACAACAACAACAAAAAAAACAAAACAAAAAAAGAAAGTACTACAAATATATTTTCATATTACCATGAGATGATTAGGGCTGGTGTAATTGCATAAACACCGGTATCTATTTATAAATCGCGGGCAAAAATCATTCAAGCAAGTGTTTTTGTTTGTTTGTTTTAATTGCAGAAAATCGTCTTAGAACGACAGTTTCCAAACACAGGACCTAATGCCAATATTCTGTTTTCTTACTCGTGAACACACATGACCTAATGCCGATATTCTGCTTTCTCACATACACTGAACAACATCTAAACAGAACCAGTGGATCTCAAACTTTCTCACACAGGATGGATGTAAGATGATGTTTTCCTGTAAATGCTCTCTTAAATTCATTATTTCACAAGTTTGTATTAAGCCAAAGGGTCAATTTTTTAAATAAGATTTCATTCGATAAACTATACCAGTGGCCAGTGGTAACAACTAACTTAAAGTGATAATTCTCCATGATTGAGTTTCATGTTTCATGATGGGAAAGGCTTGTGTTTTTAACATAATTTCCCATGGGAAAAATTGCGTTTATATATTGGAAATGTATGTCCTGTCTGTTCGAGCTTGCACAAGCAACTACTCCTGAACCATACCAAATAGAGGGTTTAGGTCTTTTGCAAATATGTTAAGGAGGTCCATAGGATGTGCACGGGCAAAAATAATTCCCGAAAAGGTTTATTGAATTTCCTCGGGGAAAAAATAATAATTAAAAAATTAAATTAAAAAATCAGTATTTTGTCAATTTCACGATAACCATAACAGCTTTCGGGTTGAAACAAACGCTAAACGACAGCTAATAATATTTAGAACAATGTTGTGGAAGGAAATTTTCAAAAATCTCTTTTCGTTCGGCTCCCGTAATTTTAGCAGCAATTTGCAGATAGCCATGTTTTGTTTACTTTCAGAATTATTGATTTGAAATTACTTTAAATGTAATCTAGAATGATTTCCCTTGAATAAAAAGGTCGGAAATATTTTTTTTGAAATTTCGTTTAAATAGAACATTCGAGTTTTTAATTACGTGTTGTTTGTTTGTTGTTGTTTTATTGTTTTTTTCTTTTGTTGTTGTTTTTTTTTATTTTTTTTTAATATTTTTTTTTATTTTATTTTTTACTGCTGTCAAAAGGAAACACTTGACATCAAGCCAGTGCATCACGTGTAGAGAGGGAAAAAAACAAGTTGGGGATGGGGGCTCTGGAAATTGCGTTGGGAACTAAAAAGAATATGATGCTGAGAGTATCATCAATGCACCTCGCTATATCCCATCTCCCCTCACCCCTTTTGATTCTACAAGTAGGATCACTCTCACTTGTCTCTAAGCGTCCTTAGCAACAGGTGTAACGAGAGAGAATTTCGCCCCCTTTGAAAGTTATCTTTCGCACCCTACTCTCAGGCCCAGCCCCTCCTTCTATTCAAGACTCGCTCATCCCCCCCCCCTTTTTTTTTCTCCTCGCCAAAGATTGGTATCTAAGACCCTGTGATAAAACCTTATCATTTCGTCATTCACGTGTCTTTAACCGTTGGGCCTCTCGAGGGAGGAACTCAATAACCTCCTGGGCCAAACACAAGTCACGTGACGAATGAGAAGAACTTATGAAATTAGTCGGCTGGATTCGTTTTGGTAGGGGAGGGTGCAATCTTATAATCTTATCTCATAGACAAGCTTAGAAAATCTCAGAGACCATCTGAAAACATATTATAGAAGATCTTAGAACATCCAGGGACAATTTTAAAGCATCTCAGAGACCAACTTAGAAAATATCAGAGACAATCTTAGAACATCTTAGAGACAATTTGATAACATGTCAGAGACAATCCTAGAACATCACATAGACAATCTTAGAACGTCACAGAAACAATCTTAGAGCATCTCAAGGACAATTTTAGAATACCCAAAAGACAATCTTAGAACATCTTAGAGAAAATTTTATAATATGTCAGAGACAATCCTAGAACATCCCAGTGAAAATCTTCTAACATCCCAGAGACAATCTTCTAACATCCCAGAGACAATCCTAGAACATCACATAGACAATCTTAGAACGTCACAGAAACAATCTTAGAGCATCTCAGGGAAAATTTCACAATACCCCAAAGACAATCTTAGACATCTTAGAGACAATCCTAGAACATCCCAGAAACAATTCTAGAACATCTTAGAGACAATATCATTAAAATATCACTGAGAACAGAGCATCTCATTTAAACATCCCATAGACTATCCTATTATATTTTATAATTATTTTCGATCTGGTGAAGATGTATAATTGAGTCTTCCGGTGGCAGAAAACTTCGACCCCGGACGTTTCGACCCACAAATGACGTTTGGATCCATACGTTCAATATCATCATCATAATTATTGTTTTTGGGGTATTATTTGTCGTGTAGTCGTGAAAGGTGAAAAAAATGTAGTATCAACTGTAAAAGCAATTCAAGGGGACATTAATAAATAAAATGATACATATAATTTATATAATAAGCAATGAAAACGGTCGAATCTAAACATTAAATAGCTTTGACCAGGCTGTGGTTCTAAGTTCTAAATATTTTATCTTAAAACTTGCATACTAACTGATATTATAATACAATGACAGAGCAACAAAGTGTTGTCAGCGTGTATACTTTATTTTCCATTTCTGCATTATTGATTAAACATTAAAATAACTGTTTCATGTCGTTGAGTATTATTTGAACTAGTTTGTGCTGCGGCGCCGTGGCGCCCACCTTTTTCAAAAGCCCAACTAACTTGTCCTTGTATGATAAATACGTAATATTAAACTTTCTTTAATGTACACAAAGTATTTTATAATAGGTTGTTTTTTGTTTGTCTAAAGCCCAAGTAACTTATTCTTGTATGATAAATACGAAATATTCCTGAAATGTATCTTATCTTATCTTATCATATCTGTTTCAGACGCTCCTTCTATACAGAAGATTATTGCGTCATAAGCTTATCTATGGTTTGTGTTTAGTCCTGCATTCTTATTAGAGTTTTAAATGTTGATAAAGCCTCCACCGACCTACGCGCTGGAAACTTCTTAACATCTATGGTTTCCCAACTAAATACGTAAACATTATAAAAGCTTTTTATGCAGATTCACTTTGCTGTGTGAAAACTGAAGCCGGATATTCTGACTGATTCCCAGGTGTGAAGCAAGGATGTGTCATGTCCCCAATGTTATTTGGAATAGCAATTGATTGGGTCATGCGAAAATGCATGGATGCCGGATTAGGCATCAAATAGACCGAAAACAATACTTTGGAAGACCTTGACTTTGCAGATAAACACCGTATCTATTTATAAGCTCAACGCATCTGAACACCCAAGAAAAAACGGATCGTCTCCAGCACTTTTCAAATCAAATTGGTCTTCAAGTCAACACAACCAAAACAAAAGTCATGGACCTCACCAACCAACCCAATGATATTATACTTAATGACCAAACCATAGAGAAAGTAACCAACTTCACTTACTTAGGAAGCAAAATGTCATATGATGGAGATTCAACAACAGAGATAACGACTCGAATTGCGTTAGCGTCAAGTGCTTTTAACAAACTTACTAATATTTGGAGACCAAAGACACTTAGCAAACATATAAAACTTAGACTATTCAACTCTTGCGTAATCCCTGTACTAACATATGGATGTGAAAGCTGGAAATCCACTCAAGCTATAGAAAAGAAATTAGTTGCCTTCGAGAACAAATGCCTCCGAAAAATTTTGAATATAAAATGGAGTGATTTTAAATCAAATGAAACAATAAGAGAAGAAACCAACCAAGAATATGTGTCAACCTTTATAAGGAGAAGGCGTTGGAATTATATCGGTCATGTTCTTCGAATGGACGAGAGAAGACTACCACGGCAGGCCTTCATATGGACACCAAAAGGCAAAAGAAAACAAGGAAGACCAAAAGAAACACTACGTAGAACAATCAAAAGAGAAAGCTCAACCATGGGTCTAAGAAATAATCAAGACCTAATACAATTGGCGACGGATCGTCGTAAATGGAAATCAATGACTTTCTGCCCTATGTGCCGTCTTCGGCCCGAGAGGAACTAACTAACTAATCGCCCGTGAACGAAATCTCTTGGAATCGAATCAACAGAGTCCAAACATCCAGAATCTCGAGGGCGAATCGTTTTTTTTTCGTAATGTTTACATTAAATTAAAGGTCACGTGAATACAAAATAAATGTCATTAAAAATGCTACTGATTGGTTTATTTCATTATGTTGTGTCCTGAAATGGAAAAGGTATACATTAAATACATTGATTAATAAATCTGCGGTGGGGGACACATTCTTACATTACTATATGGCGTGACTAGATGGTGGGAGGTTGCAGTTCCTTTATTGTTGTTTTGCCAAATGTTATTTGTTGAAAGTAGACGGGACTTTACACCATCTCTGCCGCCTCTTGTGTTGTGGGCTGTCACATATTAAAAGGCTTGGGTGTGTGTATAACATATAAGAAATGTAACCAAAAGACTAAGATAATTCTAAGTGGAAACTCCTTGAAGCTTGATTGGCTTGAATTGTAATGTCTAGTCACGTATCTTACGACAGATAACCACTGTTACATACACCAGCCCCCAACCCCAATAACCTGGTGAGCTTGGATCTATACTATTGTCTTCACTCAATTTGTCTGCATTCTACACGGCTGTCTGTCATTTGCTCCAGCTATTTATTTACTCTAGAGCTTGTGGTAAAAAATAAATAATATAATAGTCCAAGTCACTGGATGTGGAACGCTGAGGGACGATGTACAACAGTCTATAGCAGTTTAAAAAATCGTGTGGTGATTAGCACTGTAAAAATAAATATTATATGACGTCATTGTTTGATCTTATATTTAATACAAGGTGTGCATCAAAAAGTGTGCAAATTAATTACAAAGTAAAGACGCGCTGTAAAAAAATATTATATGACGTAATTGTTTTAGCTTATATCTTAATTTTGGACAAAGGGAACGATGTAAAAATAGGATTTGAGGATTTATAATTATAAAATGCTTTGTGTACATTTCAGGAATTTTAATATTTCGTATTTATCAAACAAGGATAAGTTACTTGGGGTTTTGACAAAAAAGTGGGCGCCTAGCGTGACGTACTTTTATGGACTGCCCCTATAAAATACTTTGTGAACATTTCAGAAAGTTTAATATTTCGTATTTAACAAACAAGGACAAGTTAGTTGGGCTTATGAATAAGGTGGGCGCCGTAGGCGCCCTAAAAGAAGTGGGCGCCGAAGGCGCCACGGCGCCGCAGCACAACCTAGTAATAATAATATTTGTTAATTTTGCATCCAGTAACACATTGCACATTGCGGGGCCAAGTGAAATCTAGAAAGGAAAGTGCTGATCTCAAATTTTTAATTTGCATGGACCGTTTAATCCATCATGTAGCTTAGCCTTAATCCTTCACCACAAAGAGTGTTGAGGAGGGAGGCAACAATTGAAACAATAATGAATGTATCGTACACATATTTATGTTATGTTTTGTTTCAGTAGTTTCAAATGCCTTAATGCCAGGTTAACCAAATAAATCGCACATACACGAAAGTCAAAAGACATAATTCATTTTCCGTCATCGTTGCATAATGGAACACTCGATGTATTTTCATTACGTCTACGCGTCGCGCGCAAATCTGGTGTGAATGAACGAGAATTTCCGGTATTGTCATCTAGCCGCACGAGATAATGGTAAGTACTCGGCTATTTAAGATTTCACACTGCACTCCGCGGCGCGGGGGCACACATGGTGCGGAATAAACGCTAAAGATATCGTGATACGTCGGGATTTCCCGATAAGGCCCGATACGCGCGGAACACTGCCACGATCAGCCCGCGGCACAGAGGAAGGCGGAGCGATATTTCAGAGCCGAGTGGTGTGAGTTATCTTAAGCGCTGTTGAGTGATGACAGTTAGCTCCCTTCTGGCATTGACAGTAATAGTGAGCTGATGAGACACCTGAATAATAGACACACCTTGAAGGCGATGTGTCGCCCCATTCCCGTCCTACCCCCACCCCTGTACCCCGAGCCTCCATCCGTATCCACGCCAGTGTCAATATTTTTTTTATTGTTGTTATTTAGACTTAATTGTCTTCACTGGTGCATTTAAAGTGTCGACCAGGTGCAGCTGTTGTTTATATATTTTGTCAACCCTTGCAGGTTTGGTTTTATTTTATGATAATATTTTCTTAATTTTTACCTACCCCACTTCCATCAACTTGTCTCTATGATCCACATTTTAAACAAAAATGCTAAGCAGTTAAGGGGTCAGGGTTATTGGTGCTTGACCATGGGGATCCTAATTTGTGATGCCCAAAAAACCTCTAAAAAACACACAACCAAGGTCTGGCAGTGTAAGAACATGTACGTTAAAAGACCATTGTTACATCAAATGTTCGAGAAGAGTTGAGGCTGAAACCAGTTGTTTGTTGTTTTTTCTTCTATTTTTTGTGTCGAGACAGTATATGATGGTTGGCCACAAGACAGTTGGCCACAAGACAGGTAATTTCCTATTACCTGATGGTTAACTAGCTTATGCGTAACGTACTGTCATTTATGTTGTTACTTGTGTATCACCCTTCAAAAATGACGGAAGTTTTGCAAATAAATACACTTCAGCTGAAATATATTAATTTTGAAAAAAATACACATCAGAATAAAAAATAATGTAAATGTAATGTAGAACTTTCATTTATTTTATTTTTATTTTATTCATTTATTTTCATATTGAACAATTTTATGCGGACGTTCGAAAAAAAAATATCTTTGGTGCAGTAATTTGGTGCGCTGCTTTCTAAAATTGGTAGCGTCACGGACTGGACTGAAGGACGTGACGGACGGACATACACTGCAAATTATGTATGTTGATTATGATATGAATGGTTATTTAATTATGATATGTATGTTATTATCTCCATGTAATGCGCTGTGAGCCCGGTTCCTTGCTGGGATACAGCGCTATATAAATTATCAATTTATTATTATTATTATTATTTGTTATTATCCAGTTGACTAAACAGTTCGGTTGTCAGCGCTGAAATTGTGACAAAGGGAGACCTAACAAACTTTCTCACAACGCTATTTTTAAATATCACATCAAGGAATCAATCTGACTAACTGACTATTTGGATGATCAAAGTTAAGTAAGATTGTTTCCGCATCTTTGAGCCAATATATAATTTTAAATGGAAAACAAAACATGAAGTACAAATGATAAATAAAAACTTGAACTGTAACCAATTTTTTTTCACCCGTTATACTCTAGTTTGCGTTATTATAACTAAGTTTAACCTCCTATCCCCATAATTTTTTTTACTTTCTCGCATACGAACAACCTGTTAAACACTGTATCTGGGAATTGGTATTGTGTTAGCAACTGTATATAATTTTATTCATCAAGATTGCGAGCGCCACGTCGAGGGCATAATGGCTCGCGTGACAGCCAAGACCCGAGCAAAACGTCGAGATCGCGCTGGGAGATTGTGTCATTGGTTGTTTATGTTTTAATTTATTTATCCTCACCGCCTCGTACTCAGATATCCCATCATGCGTGGGGCGGGACATTTTTGTAAGAGAAAAGGCAAATATTTTTTTTCCTTCTAAATATGAGATAAAACAATATTAAATAATTAATAATACATGTGGAAAGAATAAAACTTAACATTATCATTCAACAGGCGTCTTAATAAATAATGGCTTTGTTGTATACGCTCTTTGGTAGACAGACTTGCATTGCTAACGTTTTCATGGAGTGCAATCTTTGGTTAGCAGACTTGTCTAATGTTTTCATGGAGTGCAATCCTTGGTAAACAGACTTGGCTAACGTTTTCACGAAGTGCAATTTTTGGTAGACAGACTTGCCTGATGTTTTCATGGAGTGCAATATTTGGTAAACAGACTTGGCTAACGTTTTCATAGAAAGCCAGCTTAGACATGTTTGTATTGATGGTTCGATTGGTGGAGGTGTGATTGTGGTGTTGTAATGTGCTGATACGATGGTGGAGCCATTGTTGTGAGGACGATTTGAGGTCTGAATGATTTTGAAAAAGGTTTTGAATATGGAGGGGAGGGGGGGGGTAAAAATTTTACAGACAAACAACATAAGCCATACAACGACAGTCACGACAGTCATGAGATAAAAGGCATTCAATGTCAGGCACATAAGCATGATAAAAACTTAAAATTGTGCAATAACAGACATAGTTTACCTGACTGACTTTATCGAACAAATCACAACAGCTTACGATATCAAGTGAAATAGTTCCGGTACTATCATTTTATTTTATTTTTAAATATGAATTTGAAATAAAGTAATCTCTAAATTCTAAGGACTTATTTCCCCAAATTTAAGGCACTTCTTACAATAGGCGAATACATTTGGAAAAATAAGATCTAATCTCTGATATTAATGTTTAAAATACCAAATTGTAAAATGTATGTTTAGGTATTTTGAAGTAGTTTTCAAAACAACTGTCTATAAATAATCTACTTATTTCGTCAATTATTTTGTAATAGTCTTTATAAATTATGTTTCTACTCAATTTGATTCTTTTAGTATAATATACGATACAGAATTATAGCAATGCGACTGGTGCACAATTCCTGAAATATTGCCGATGGCCCATTTAAAAAGTAGTTTATGCATTATTTTCCTAATTAATTTTTCACTGACAACTTCTAGGGTTAGTGCCACCCGGGACAGCCGAGCATTTCCCAGCATCCCGACCACCAACAAATGTTCTGCAGTTGGCCGACCCAGCCGCCACTCCATATAAAGTCATACATGTACCTCTAAGATCAGACCTCCCACCATAATTTATTTGATTTATCTCAAGATCTGTCTCCAAAACTCTAGTCACGAATATGATACACACTTTATTACGTGCGTTATGCTTGCATATAGCTTTTATCATGTTCCATGTATATTGCTGTTACTTTATCATGTTCCATGTATATAGCTGCTATTTTATCATGTTTCATGTATATTGGTGTTACTTTATCATGTTCCGTGTATGTTGCTGTTACTTTATCATGTACCAATGTATATTGCTGCTATTTTTTCATGTTCCATGAATATGGCCATTACTTGACTATGATCGTACCTGTTAGTAGTGATAATTGCAGTCTAATATCCAAATTTGTTACAAGACACTGATAAACCATTTGTTTTCCATTTAAATTTTGATTCGGATCATTAAAATAAACCCAATGAATTTATGTCAGTAGGATATTCTTTAAACGTTACCATTTGTTTTTTTCGTTCAAGTTGTCGGCAACAAAGTTGTGAAATTCTTATTTACATCAAGTCTACCTACAATTTTCCTCACATCTAAATCTAAATGTAAATCAAGATGCACTGCAGTCAACATGACATTGTGGAAAAACGTCGGTTAGAACTTTATGAGTTATAGTTTATTTTTAAGGGTCATTAAAAAATTTATTTACCAAAGAATCTTATTTCGGCTAGGGCCAATAACAACCGCAATAAAAAAATGTTCAACCCAAAAACCCAGCGTTTCAATGAGCAGAGTTACGTCCCCACTTGTTTCGATTTGGTTTCATGCTTACCACACACACCAACGAAATATCGTTATTTTTTTAAATTATTTTTTTAAAAGTAAGCAGAATGTTGCATCTAGTCTAAGCCAACAATCTATAACCGCGTCGTCTATCCCGAAACAAAAACCTTATAATCCTGCATCTATTCCAAGACTATATCATATAACCCATATCATTCCATCCATTCCCAGCTTATATCCTAATCTATTCATAGCGCCTGTAGGTGGGGAGCTATTGTCACAGCATAGCACATGGGGCGCCAACCTCGAATGGGTGTGTTTTAGCACCACGCTCACTAGAAGTCCCAGACGGTCGACGCCCTCTGTAATTGCACACCCCCCCCCCACACACACACACGCATAACAGTCTATGCGTTAAGTTTTTGTGTACATTTCTGTCGCCAGTGGAACATTATCTTAAAGTTTTTAACTATTACCAGTCGGCGGTCCATCATTTTCCAGAGAACTAGCGAATTATTGCATAGTTTACTCCCTTTGGAATCCCCGTGGAGCAATAATTTAATCAAATTTCTTCGTCTCGTTTTGGATTTTCACTTTGGATGAAATATATCTATTTATGTAGGATACTGTAGCAGTTTCAGCTTTGTTTTGATGAGCTTTCGAGTTCAGTAGGCGTCTTTTTTTGGACTGGTCAGTCTTATGTTTTATAATGTACATCTTTGGCCCAAAGTTTTAAATCATAAATGCCTTGCAGTCATTGTTCAACTCTACCACGAACCATTCTTGCAGTCATTGTTCAACTCTATACCACGAACCATTCTTGCAGTCTTTATACAACTCTACCACTAATCATTATATTCTTTCGTTTTGAGATGAAGTGTGTCTTTGAAGAGACGCAGCGATTTCCGTTGTTCCGTTTTGGGATACAGTTTGTAGTTACAGCATCCAAAGACTTCTTGCTCTCCCGGCTTTGAATATTCCATATCAAATCAATAGTGCTCAATCGTGTGCGCAATAATTTTCTGTAAAGAAGGTGCGTCTGTAAAGAAATATAAGACACGATAAGTAGACCAGACCCTATGTAACACAGTGTTAAGTGCAATAGAGTTTGCACGATGCGGCATTTGAAACAAGCGAAGAACACCCCCAGCAACCCGCTCTCCTATAGCAAGGAGCAACGCTTGATTTATGTAGTTTGGCGCTTTATATAGTATAATAGTCAAAGTGTTTGTTTAGATTACACCCTTTAGCTTAATTACTTCATCTGAATTATGGACTTCAGCAAATATTGCGCTATCCGATGCTAATCACATACGTGCCTGCTCATAGTCAGTTAACAAGTTGATGAATATCTATATAAACACCATGTTTATTTGTTAGAGGGGGAATCGTGTTTCATCATCACTCGCCACAGTAAAGTCCTTAGTGTCTGTATGGCTATACACTAGGCCAGTGGTTCTCAACCTTTTTAGATTCAATGACCACTTGAAGAATATGTGTCATAGCCACGGACAACTACTGAAAGCTACTATTGCCGTGCTGGAAATTTATATATAATTACACTGTGCACTAGTATGCATGTTAATTAATTAAACTTTATAAAATGCTACGATTTGCGTGCTCCAAAAACAATATGGAATGGAAACAGATTGTACTAGCTTTCTTTTGTAACGAACAAATTTCACTTTTACTAGTCTTATTCAATTCTTATTGCTTATCCTAATATTAAAAAAGTCAAAGTCATAAACAGTAGTTAGTATTAGAAAGACTGCTATATTAAATTATATAGTGCCAGCCTTGAGCTTGTACATTTGGGCACAGCAGATCCAAACGAGGTATCATACTTGAAAGAATCAATCGGAGTTCAGCTTCAAGCCGGAAATGGTGTTTTGTTTTGATTGTAACCAATGCAGAAAATCCACATTCGCAAAGATATGATGTTGCAAAGAGTAGAAGTTTATTTAAAAGCTTTCTGAGACAGTTCTGAATACTCATGTGAAGCTTGTATCCAAAATTTCATCAAGCTCACTTTATGAAACAAAATATTCAAAGTAGTATCGCTGGTCAGTTCTATGAATTGGTTTTATTTCCATGGTAGTAAATTTAATTGGTTAATGTGTGCAAGAAACGGACTGGAAACCCACGAAAAACTCTGAACGTTCAAATAACCAAAGTAGAAGTTGAATTGATCCTGTAGTGATTGAATATGGTCAGAAATCAAATTTATCAACAGTGAGTTTATTGATTTAAGCATTTATGGTTTCTTGGTGAATTCGTATAATTGACCAAATTTAACATGTCAAAGTTACCCTGAAATAATCTTGTTTTCCAAAGATCAGTTTTTTCGCAAAAACAAGACACTTTATCACAATTAATTTAAATAATTTATTACTTTAATAACGAAGATATTAATTTAAGGCTAATTACTCAAATTTAAAATAAAAATATTTCTGAATATCAATATAATAACTCGATTATAGTCTTCTAGAATTTAGTGCGACGTCATGTGATATCCGGTACCGCATAAAGTAAACATTAAATCATAACATATTGTTTTCGGCGCTATGATATCGCCATTGAGTGATTAAAATTAATAAATATATTCAACAATAAACAAGTTACTACATTTATACCTATTCGTGTTTTAATTTAATTTTTTTTTAATTTCTTGTTTTGCTCGCGGACCACAGGTTGAGAACCACTGCACTAGGCTCATGTCCTTAATTGGAATTTGGTCACATTCCACCCAGTGGTCAGTTGCGGCGATGTTAGGGGAACAAGAGCAGAACGCTTGATAAAATGACGAAACTCATGACGATTACTGAAACAAGGAGTTAACGAAATGAAAATTGCAAAATAATTTTTGACTGTAACTTAAATCAAAGTAAGTTAAAGAAGCATAAAACAAAATTTTAGTTAAAATTAAGTCTCGCTGTATACGTTTAAACCAAGACAGAAGTTGAATTAGGTGGCCCTTTGCTGTACAGCTTTCATTTCTTTGTTGTAAACAAAATTGTTGCTAATCTTAAAGGTGAAAAGTTATTCATTGCGCAGCTTTGTTGTTTCCTCTAATTAACTCTAATAACACATAGTGTCATGGCTTTACATGCACAAATTATTTTTTTCAACATATTCAACTACGCTCACAAACAAATCTTCAAATAATATACGGATACAAAAACAAACAAAAAAAAACGTCACGAATTTAAAATATAAAAAAAACTATATATGTTTAAACTTAATCCCTACACCAAACATTAATTAAAACATAAAAGAGATATTACTTTCGATATCCTAACTATTTGCAATTAATGCATTTAAAAAACTGAAAAGATAGCTTATATTTCAAACCTTACAGAATACATATATTCCACCCAAATCATTTTTGCTAATAGTAATGAGGTCAACTCTGACCCATGGTATGAAGTTCAAATACCCCCGTCTCCCCCAAACAAAAACACCTACACACACATAGAACTGAAAGAACCACGATTACCTTACCTAGGCTTATGTGATGTACACGGCTCGAACTAAACACGGAAGCTCTGGCCACCATTGCTACAACAAAACAGTAAAACAGTTACATTATTTATATTATTATACCCAAGGAGGTTTGATTAGCTTGGGCTATACCAGACCATCAGTTGTTTTAACGAGTCAATCTTGAAAATTGGTTGGTGAAATATTATTAAGATTGTTTTATTAACACTTGATATGTATTAATACTAAAAGTAACTTCTTTAAACCAATTATTTACCTCCTATATAATAAAAGGCAATTCTCTGTCCCGTCATCTATAGCGATTGGTCCCTCAAACACACATTACTCCTACAGCCAATCATATCGAACACCTTTACGCGGACGTTCAAAACGAGTTATTTTTTGTGCAGTATTTCTTCCAAGACTTTATTTTGAGTTATATGCGTTGGAATTATAGTAAAAAGTGCTATTTTTTAACGAGTTATTTATTTTAACTATAATGAATAGTATTTTTGACGTGATGCACATGTATGCCGGTCGAGACGGCTGTTGGAGGGGAGTTACAACATGCCACCAAACGGTGGCGGAACGTCCTTGAACGGGCTTTGTGGTTCGTATTTAATATGTAACCAGTGACTGGCCAAAGATATATCAGTGCATATTTCTCATCAATTCAATGGACGTTGTCTTGACCAGGTATACCCCACCTCCCCTGCTTTCCGAAGCTGTCCAACCTTTCATAGGCGTTAAACTTATCGGTAAGGAAAATGCTTGAGAACCATCTATTTACGAGAACGGGAGAGGAAATAAGAAGGTTGGGGGTTTGCTGTGGGGAGCACCCTGGGGGGGGGGTATCATCAGTGTAACATGTTCATATATCCTGTTCCAAGAGGTTGGATGTGGTAAAGTAATAAACCTATCGATGGCCTACCGTCTAACAGGTTAGCCGTGGTAGTAAAGACTATCATGACTACGTCTAACAGTTAGCCGTGTCAGTAAAGACCTATCGATGACCTACCGTCTAACAGGTTAGCCGTGGTCAGGTAAAGACCTATCGATGACCTACCGTCTAACAGGTTAGCCGTGGTCAGGTAAAGACCTATCGATGACCTACCGTCTAACAGGTTAGCCGTGGTCAGGTTAAGACCTATCGATGACCTACCGTCTATCAGGTTTGCCGAGGAGCTGCAGCGCATCAGACACGCGCCTCGGACCTCGTAGAAACTCATGTACGCCACTCTGAACAGGTCTCTCCTGGTGACCTGGATGGTGATGGACAGACACTCGTTGTCCGAGTCCTCTTCCTCCCAGCTCACCACCGTCTCTCCGTAGGTAAAGGTCGTGACGCGCTTGTCCGCTCCTGTGACGCAGTACTTGAGCGTGGAGTACCCACCGACGTAGACGTAGAAGCTTTTGCCCGGCATGATGCGACTGCCAACCATCAGAGTTTCTTTCGGGGCTTCTGTCAGAGAGATGGAACAGTTTTATGCTCGGAGACGTGTACCAAACAGATGTGTACCAAAGAGACGTGTACCAAAGAGATGTGTACCAAAGAGATGTGTACCAAACAGATGTGTACCAAATAGATGTGTACCAAACAGATGTGTACCAAACAGACTGTGTACCAAAGAGATGTGTACCAAAGAGATGTGTACCAAACAGATGTGTACCAAATAGATGTGTACCAAACAGATGTGTACCAAACAAAATATGTGTACCTAACAAATGTGTACCAAAGAGATGTGTACCAAACAAATACCTTCCAAAGAGACGTGTGTCAAATAAATGTCTACCAAAAAGATGCGTACCTTAAAATGAGTACCAAACAAATGTGTCTCGAACATATGCGTACCAAAAATATTTACCAAACAGATACGTGCCAATTAAATGTGTATAAAACAGATGCGTACCATGCAAATATGTACCAAACAGATGCGTAACAATTAAATGTGTACAAACAGATGCGTACCAAGCAAATAGGTACCAAACAGATGCGTAACAATTAAATGTGTACAAAACAGATGCGATACCAAGCAAATATGTACCAAACAGATGCGTACCAAGCAAATATGTAACCAAACAGATGCGTACCAAGCAAATATGTACCAATCAGATTCGAACCAAGCAAATATGTACCAAACAGATGCGAACCAAGCAAATATGTAACCAAACAGATGCGTACCAAGCAAATATGTACCAAACAGATGCGAACCAAGCAAATATGTACCAAACCGATGCGAACCAAGCAAATTGTTACGAAACAGTTGTGTACGGAGATGTGTTCTTTTGTGATGGAATTTCTTGTGAATATTTTTAATCCCATTAAATCCATAAATGGTAATTAACAAATCCGTTTTCTTTTGAAAATATAAATACAAACCTAATTTCTTTTTTTTTCTGTTTCCATTCCATATTGTTTTTGGAGCACGCAAATCGTAGCAATTTATAAAGTTTAACTAATTAACATGTATAAATTTCCAGCACGGCAATAGTAAGTTTGTCAAATGTTCTACTGTCATCTATATATATAAAAATCAAAGTATGTATGTATGCATGTCTGTTATAGCTGACTAAACCATTCATCCGATCGCCATGAAACTTTTGGAGACTTTTGAGTACGCTCCCGGGATGGAAATAGGCTACTTTTTTTCAAAATGTAACACTCATGGGGCGCCGGGGGCCCATAATGAGAATTTTTTCTTATATGAGCTATATAAAAATTAGTTTAGGGCTTAGCTGCTTGGAAAATGAATGAATCTTGACCAAACTTGGTACATAACAACTTGATAGCCTATATTAAAGTACCATATGGCATTGAACTCCTAATGTCCGTTCCTTCGGGGCCGGGGGCCCAAAATCTTTTTTTTGGTAAGCGTTAAATACTTTATTCCCGTTAGCTGACTAAACCATTCATCCGATCGCCATGAAACTTTTGGAGACTTTTGAGTACGCTCCCGGGATGGAAATAGGCTACTTTTTTTCAAAATGTAACACTCATGGGGTGCCGGGGGCCCATAATGAGAATTTTTTCTTATATGAGCTATATAAAAATTAGTTTAGGGCTTAGCTGCTTGGAAAATGAATGAATCTTGACCAAACTTGGTACATAACAACTTGATAACCTATATTAAAGTACCATATGGCATTGAACTCCTAATGTCCGTTCCTTCGGGGCCGGGGGCCCAAAATCTTTTTTTTGGTAAGCGTTAAATACTTTATTCCCGTTAGCTGACTAAACCATTCATCCGATCGCCATGAAACTTTTGGAGACTTTTGAGTACGCTCCCGGGATGGAAATAGGCTACTTTTTTTCAAAATGTAACACTCATGGGGTGCCGGGGGCCCATAATGAGAATTTTTTCTTATATGAGCTATATAAAAATTAGTTTAGGGCTTAGCTGCTTGGAAAATGAATGGATCTTGACCAAACTTGGTACATAACAACTTGATAGCCTATATTAAAGTATCATATGGCATTGAACTCCTAATGTCCGTTCCTTCGGGGCCGGGGGCCCAAAATCTTTATTTTTGTAAGCGTTAAATACTTTATTCCCGTTAGCTGACTAAACCATTCATCCGATCGCCATGAAACTTTTGGAGACTTTTGAGTACGCTCCCGGGATGGAAATAGGCTACTTTTTTCAAAATTTAACACTCATGGGGCGCCGGGGGCCCATAATGAGAATTTTTTCTTATATGAGCTATATAAAAATTAGTTTAGGGCTTAGCTGCTTGGAAAATGAATGAATCTTGACCAAACTTGGTACATAACAACTTGATAGCCTATATTAAAGTACCATATGGCATTGAACTCCTAATGTCCGTTCCTTCGGGGCCGGGGGCCCAAAATCTTTTTTTTGGTAAGCGTTAAATACTTTATTCCCGTTAGCTGACTAAACCATTCATCCGATCGCCATGAAACTTTTGGAGACTTTTGAGTACGCTCCCGGGATGGAAATAGGCTACTTTTTTTCAAAATGTAACACTCATGGGGCGCCGGGGGCCCATAATGAGAATTTTTTCTTATATGAGCTATATAAAAATTAGTTTAGGGCTTAGCTGCTTGGAAAATGAATGGATCTTGACCAAACTTGGTACATAACAACTTGATAGTCTATATTAAAGTATCATATGGCATTGAACTCCTAATGTCCGTTCCTTCGGGGCCGGGGGCCCAAAATCTTTATTTTTGTAAGCGTTAAATATGTTATTCCCGTTAGCTGACTAAACCATTCATCCGATCGCCATGAAACTTTTGGAGACTTTTGAGTACGCTCACGTGATGGAAATTGGCTACTTTTTTTCAAAATGTAACACTCATGGGGCGCCGGGGGCTAAATAATGAGAATTTTTTCTTATATGAGCTATATAAAAATTAGTTTAAGGCTTAGCTGCTTGGAAAATTAATGGATCTTGACCAAACTTGGTACATAACAACTTGATAGCCTATATTAAAGTACCATATGGCATTGAACTCCTAATGTCCGTTCCTTCGGGGCCGGGGGCCCAAAATCCTTTTTTTTTATTTGTAAGCGTTAAATACTTTATTCCCGTTATGATTTACACGATCTTGAAAAGCATGGACTAATATATCTATCATGATCCAGATTGAAATGAACAGGTATTTTAAAGTTATTCTTTTGCACCGATTGGGCCCGGGGGCCCTTAATGTCGTTTTTGTTAATCTATATATATAAAAATCAATGTATGTCTGTGTGCATGTCCTTTATAGCTGACTAAACCATTCATCCGATCATCATGAAACTTTTGGAGACTGGCAACTTTTTTTCTAAATTTATCACTCATGGGGCGCCGGGGACCCATAATGTCATTTTTTGCTTATATGAGCTATATAAAATATAGTTTCAGCGCTAGCTACTGTGTAAATTGATGGATCTTAACCAAACTTTGTATTTAAAAATTTGATAGCCAATATTAAAACACTAAAGGGAACTGAACTCCTAATAGTCATTCCTTCGGGGCTGGGGGCCCAAAAAATTCTTTTTCTTAAACGTTTAAGATTTTATTCACCATTCAATTATTAACAATATTGACAACTAATGACACATGTATCCATTATTATACAGATTGAAATGAACAGGTATTTTGAACTTTATATCTTGCACTGGGGCCCTTAATGTCGTTTTTTGCTTATGTGAGCTTTATAAAAATTAGTTTTTGCGTTAGCTACTGAGTAAATGAATGCATCTTAACCAAAATTTGCATACAAAAATTTAGTAGCCCATATTGACATAATTAAGGTTTCTAAACTTCTAATGTCAATATATTCGGTGCCGGGGGCCCCAAATGTCTTTTCTTCGTATATGTTTAAGATATTTTTCCCCATTCAATTTTTCACGATCTTGAGGAATATATCTATGAGGAAACTGAATTAAATGAACAGGTTTTTGAAATTGACACCTTTCACTAAAGGGGCCCCTAAATGTCGTTTTTTTCCTTATATTAGCTGTATAAAAATTAGTATTCGCGTTAAATACTGAGAAAATTAATGGATCTTGACCCATCTTAATATATAAAAACTTAAGGGTTTATATTTTATTACTATAGGGCACTGAACTCCTAATTTTCATTCCCTTGGGGCAGGGGGCCCAAAATTTCATTTTTAGTAAATGTTCAATATTTTATCGTTCATTCAATATTGAGACATATAAATAAATGTATGTATTTTGAAATTTATTCAAATTAAAATGTCTTTCGCACTTTATTTCTTGCGATAATTATGCCCTGGGGCCCATAATGTAGTTTTTTGCTTATATGAGGTATATAAAAATAAGTTTATGCGTTAGCTACCGAGTAAATGAATGGACCTTAACCAAAATTTGTATACAAAAACTTGGCAGCCGATATTAAAATACTATAAAGCACAGAAATTCAAATTTCCATTCCTTCGGGGCCTGGGGCCCCAAATGTCTTTTCTTCGTATATGTTTGAGATAGTTTTCCCCATTTAATTTTTCACGATCTTAAGGAATATATCTATGAGGAAACTGAATTAAAATGAACAGCATTTTTTTAAATTGAAATCTTTCACCGAATGGGCCCAGGGGCCCCTAAATTTCGTTTTTTATATCAGTATATAGCTATAATATATTACTATAGGGCACTGAACTCCTAATCTCCATTCCCTCGGAGCTGGGGGCCCCAAATGTCATTTTTACTGCACGGTAACAATTTAATTCCCCATTCAATTTTACACGATATTGAGAAATTTAGCTTGAGTACAATGGCAATAAAAAAATTAAATTATCACTCATTTTTTGGCTGGGCCTCTTAATATCGTTTTTCCTTTTGTAAGTTTTTAATTATTAATTTATGTAACAGTTTGCTATTAAACTTGGACTTTTTTTTCTCACTTCCCCGAAGGTTTATGGCATAATTCTTTTAAAACATACCAATCTTTGGTTTCTTTCAATTTATTCATTTTTAAAGAGATCGTTGCAACGCACGACGGGTCTGCTAGTACATTATAAAGCAATTCTATGATGCTACCACCCCCTCAAAAAAAAACAAAAAAAAATTCCATTCGACAAATTTTGAAATGAAGCCGAAATGTAAAACGCGAAACATTTTGTCGTGAACTGTTTTAATGTATACGAACACGAGTAAATTCTAATCAAGTCACTTGATCATCGTTTTGAGAAGTACTATAAGGATAGTAGGAAGTGGTTGAAAATTAGGGCTGCGGAAATTAACTATTAATTTCTCGATTAATCGTTAAAAAATTTATTGATTAAAATTATTTTAATCGATAAAAATTCGATTAAAATTAAAGAAAAATTTTTAAAATATTTTTTTAAAAAATTTATTATGAAAATAATTAATTAATAATAATTAATAATAATTTATATATATTTTTTACGTACAAACTTCTCCCGCGTAATATTATAATTAATTTTATTAATTTATGTGGACCGGCAGACGTCAACTAAAAAATGGCTGACAACATCTGTGCATTTAAATTTAAACATATAAATGGAAAGTTGAGTAACAGTTTTGTTGTTAAGCTAACTGCGGATGGCAAAGTCGAAGATGGTGAAAAAGTTTACTGTGTTCACTGCCATAAACAACTCTCTTTTAAAGGATCAAATACATTGCTGACGTACCACCTTCAGCACAAACATCCGATCAAGTATCGACACATTGTCATAAAATTTAGTTCAAAATATTCTTAATTTTCAATGTCTGTGAGACAGGGGAAATAACTCAATAAAATTTTAAAAAGTCAATTACCTGTTTTTGTTACTTCCCTTGAAATGTTCAGTTTAATGACGTCATAAATTTCTATTTTTGGCTTTAATCGAAATTAACGATTAATTAATCTTTAATTTTTTCAAAAGTTAACGATTAAATTTAAATTAATCGATAACAGCCCTATTGAAAATAGATGGGGAAGGGAGGGGTCAATGACAAAATGGTCGAGAGTAATCCTCTTCTGAAAGACTCATACGGTACATGCTTAAATAAATTTACATCAGGCCTTTGTTTTTAAGTATCAGTATACTTCTGGGAAGTACATAAAAAAATAAAATGATGGAGAAGAATGGGTCGAAAAGCATTAATTGCATTTTCATGAAGTCTGCTCTGGGAAAGTATCTTTAGTCAAGTAGCTCCAGATGAAGGCATTTGGCAACTATAATTTCCAGTTTTATTTATAGCCGCCATTTCTCGGCCGGTTAACTCCAGTTCGACTGCACCAGGTTTACCTTCCGGGTATTTGTCTGACCTGAAGTAACCTTATACTCCCGGGGCAACTATATGGGTTAGTCATAGCTCCAGCACATCTGACCATGATTGATGATTGAACTCATCCTAGATCACAATTCGTTCAACTGACCAACTATTAGGGCTACTATTTGACTTACTCATTACCACAGGAAATCGGGTGAGTATGTTTTTTTTAAACTACAAGCTAAATCGGTCATTATGATTGTTTACTTTGTACTGCCTATCTTTGTCTTTGTTTTCTTTGTTAGGCAAGAGTTACCGGTATTTTTAAAAAAAAATTCTTTGTTATACAGTGACCAAATTGCGTACATTAAAATTCATTGTTGAAAGCAAAATTCGTTTAAAAAAATTATTAAAACGTTCAAAAAATAATTAACATGATTCAATAAGGTAAGTGCAGATGTTTAATAATATATTATAGCTTCTGGTAGAGCAGTCGAATCTTTTAGATCCTAGAAAAGAACCTCCATGATCTACAATAACAACACCGATATTCAATATCCATGCAGAAATACGTTAATGACCCGCTCATAAGCCGACCCCCCAGCTTTCCCCCCTAGGTTTTGTCCAAAAAAGGTCTGCTTGCGAAGTAGTGTGTACGGTATATCGGTAAATCCTAACTCCAGCACATCTGACGATGATTAATAATTGAGCTCATCCGAGATCGCAATATTACAGCTGACCTACAACAATTTGACTTACGTATGACCCTAGGATACCGTACGATTATGTCTGACTTGACGTATCCCATGTCTCTGTTGTACCACATGCCTATCAGTTTGGACATGTTGAACTCAGCTCTGGCCCAGGCGGTTATTTGAACGTTGAGCCAGTTGTAGTTTCGTGGATCTCTGGAGCACATCTGGTACTCAGTCCCGCCTATTCCTCTTGTCGTTGACAAAGTCTTCACAATGTCCCAACTCTTTGCTGGCAACCTGGAAGTAAGGACCAGGTGGCACCCGGTTAACATGGAAAAGATCTTTATTTATTTTTTTATTTTTTTAATTTTTTTTTGTGTGTGGTTGTGCATCTATTTGGTGTTTTTTGGTGCTGTCTCGGCTTTTAAAAGAAATTGTGGAGGGGGAAGGGGGAATTCATTGATTTGGTCAGTCCACGTGGCAACAATTAACCTCGTTACACCACTGATTAAGCCTTAAATCATCCAATCATAGGACAACACGACTACCCAAAGTAAGTTAGCGCCCGGATGATTGTACAACTTGTTACTCTGGCCTGGAAGACCTATTTCGCTGGGCATTGGGCATTTTTTTAAAAATTATATTTTTTTTTAACTAAAATCATTTATAAACGAGTCTGTTTAAGCACACAAATACAATAATTCTAACTTTAAATGATTGCAAGGTTATTTTGATAATTTGAAAATAAATAATAAATCAGTAATACATAAAATTTACTACAATGTATTACAATAAATATCCATTCCAAGTTGTTGGTTCTTTTAAATAATATTTTATTATCCCTAAATGTTATCGTGATCAAAGGGAAATAATTCAGTATATTTATTATTTTGACTAAAGCGTGTAGTTATTTCTCTTTTCGATCCAGTCCGTCTCAAGTCTTAACTATTCGCCGGAATTGAGTATGTGTGAGATCTACTGCTTTGGTTAAAGGATTTTTTTTTAAAATGGGAGTCTCTTGAATTATATTTTTCTACAAGGATTATATTCCATTTCGATCACGAAGGCAATGGATATCTGGTTAATAATGAAAGAGCCAGTCGATCCTCACCTAAAGCAATTTTTATCACTATCAACATCAAAGACATTAAAAATAGTTTTATTAAATTAATCCGGTCCGCTGATTCTTAGGGACATTGCGGAATAAGCGAAAACTAATGTAATGAGAAAATCAAATATGAAAAAATGTCCTTTTAACTATTCTCCTTGCAACTGCCTTCATGCGGAGTCCAGCACATTACATTAGCACTCACCACCAGCTTTGTGCTACATATTACGTTTGTATCAATTACAAGTTTTTACACCTTCTATCTAAGATTGACTTACATGTTTCAATTACAATTTTACTTTCTCACGAATCAATTAAAGAATGACCACTATAATTCTTACACGAGCTCAAAATAAATGACGTTTACCTTCATCCATGATGCATGTTACTCTGGCAACACGTGAATGATGCGGGGGGGGGGACTTACAACTTTCTGCAAACTCAAGATGACAGGGTTCTCCGGGGCCAGGTACATGACAGCGAACCGGTGCCAGTAATTGATGTCCACTTTGTTAGTCGCGTCCAGTGTGGCTGTAAACTTGACAACGTCCTCACCTTCTCGCGCCACTGAGTACATCCGACAGGCTGGCATCTCTATGTACGACTGAAAGGCTCTGATGGTCTGTGGGGCCACCCCTGAAAGATGGTGACTCCTTTACTGAACAGGAGGCTCTGCATGGGCTCTGTTCCCCGGGCCACCCCCTGAACAGCACACTTCTCCGAGTATGCCAGTGCAAAATAACGAGAACATACAGGATTTTACTCTTTGGTGTCAGCCCTTGTTTGGGTGTCACTCGGTGCGTCCGCACCCGCACACTCCTCAGCGACACCTCTTTAATTACTTTAGATAAGCTATTGGTGCGCCTGATATTGTTTATTTATGTTTAATAGTTAGACAGAGAGACAGGCATATATTTGAATGGATGGATGGATGGTAATGGATGGATGGATGTATGGGATGGATGGATGGATGGATGGATGTATGGATGGATGGATGTATGGATGTATGGATGGATGTATGGATGGATGGATGGATGGATGGATGGATGGATGGATGGATGGATGGATGGATGGATGGATGGATGGATGGATGGATGGATGGATGGATGGATTGATGGATGGATGGATGGATCGATGGATGGATGGATGGATGGATGGATGGAGTTTGAGAACCCTGAAGTTACAATATGACTTACTAGTGTGGAGACAGATGACCATTAAACACAAGGCCAACTCAGCTGTCTCCATTATGTCTCACATCCAACAGTCAAGTAGTTTGCAGATTCATTCATTCTTTTTTTCCCCTACTCTGGAGGAAATGTGATCTTTAGTCAAATTGTTGAAACACAATAAAATATGTTGGAGATAATTATTCTTTAAGTCACTTCTCACCCTTTTGCAAGATATATTATTTATTATATTGAAGAAAAAAAGTGTGTATTTTCTGTATCATATCTTCTCGTGTGGAGTGTGTCTTGTTTTATAACACGATGTCTCATGTGTAGTCATCATTGTCTTTAGAACCTTGAATGCAATCATGTTTTAATAAAATAGTATTTAGTGTTCATATAAGAACCCTCTCTGGTGAAGGCGAGCGTTCAATGCTGGAATGGACCACCTCACACTCACACAGCACACCTCACACTCACACACCTCACACTCGCACTCCCACATCACACCGCACACTCAGATCTCACACAGTGACAAGAAATTATTTTTATCAACAAGTTGTTGTGAGTCAAATTAGCGTCACAATACAAGACCCTCCATTTTGAAATGTATATTGTTGAATTATATGTCTGTGTCCGTCTATTATATGTGCGAGTTGGTGCAAAGTGTTAGGAAATTAAAAAATAAACCACTGGTACGAAAGTTATAAATCTTGTATAACATGATGCAATGTTCACTTGATTTAAATTAAGCTTTGCAGCGGCTATATGACAGACACCGCACAGCAGTTTTGAGGTACCGCGAAATGAAAGTCGATAATGATCAAATTTATATTTTTGATAAATATGTTGTTACATGGATGATGATGATGATGACGATGATGAAAGTGACTTGCGCTGAGAATTTGTTTAAAGTGATGAAGATTTGCGCAACATGTCGACCTCACTCTCTCGCCCAAAACAATCTGATCCAGCAGCAAGACGTTGACCTCACTATCTCGCCCAAAGCCATCTGATCCAGCAGCAACACATCGACCTCACTCTCTCGCCCAAAACCATCTGATCCAGCAGCAACACATCGACCTCAC